>NW_026508792.1:0-14629 GCF_026875155.1 Cherax quadricarinatus
GCAAAAAAACACCGGCCTTTCTCACCCCAAAACAACCAATTTGGGTCCCAATTACTCAACTTCAAAACCATAAAACCTAATTCATCTTGGCCCAGACTTCAATACCTTCTTCAACCACACGGGCCAAGGCAAACCAGACATCATTCTGGCAAACCGAGCCAGCCTCTATTCAACATTACATCTCACCTGGCCTATTACAGGCTCTGATCACATCCCAGTCATCTTACACATCTCCTCCAACCCTATCCTCATTCCAAACCACACCTTCATTCTCCTACAAGAACGCTGACTGGGATGCTTTCAAACAACACATAGACAATATTAACCTCACCTATGACTACAACAACAAACCTATCTCTGACATCGATACTCAACTTGATCTCATCCAGGACACCATTACACAAGCAGCCAACATCGCAATACCAAAGAAAACTCACACCACTCGTTATTCACTTCAAAACCGTCACTCAGAACAAGAAGACTAATTATCTGCTACCACAACCGCTTCCTCTACAACACACATAGATTTAATCAAGTCCGATTAGATCTCACTTACCTTAGAAACAACATTTTACACAGCCTAGACCAAGACCACAAACAATCACTGAGTCACGACTAATACAACAAGCGGACAGGCAGCGTGTTAAAAACACTAAAGCCTTCTGGAACTTTATCAAAAAAATCAGAGGCACTACTCCCACCAACAAATTCAAACACATCACCCACAACAACACACACATCTCAGACCCACAGGCTGCTACCAACATCTTCAAACACATCTGGGAGAACATCTTCCACGCTCACCCACCTCACCCTAACGTTATTCAACACATTCAGAACATAGAACACTGGAACACTGCACACACACACAAGAAACAACACCAGACAGCCACATACATCTAGACACTCTTACCTCCTCCCAAGAACTCGACACTCCTTTCACCAACACAGACATTAAAACTCTCCTCAGACACCTTCCTCCAAAGGCTCCTGGTGCCTCTGGCCTAAACCATATTATCCTGAAACACCTTCCTGACTCTATCATTACTGCCTACACAAACCTCCTCAATGCCTCCCTTGCCTCTGGATACTTCCCTTCCCTCTTCAAAGCTGCTACTGCTATCCTCCTTCCTAAACCCAATAAAGACCACTCTGACCCTAGAAACTATCGCCCTATCAGCCTCCTCGAAACTTTAGGAAAACTCTTTGAAAAACTCATTATCATCGCCTTCGCAGATACCTGGAACATAATTCTCTACTTTCAGAATGGCCAGTTTGGCTTCAGAACACACAGATCCACACAGGATGCCATTAACATCATTCTCAACTACATCCACATAAACACAAAACAAAGAAACAGGGACAGCCCTGGTTGCAAAAAGACGTTGAAAAAAGCTTTTGACACTGTGTGGCACGAGGGCTCAAGTACAAACTCTGCACTAACTTCAACCTGCCTCTCAATACTCGTAAACTCCTCTGCAACTTCCTAGACGGCCGTACCATGAGGAATCAAATTCCAAGGGTGTTACTCTGACTACTTCACACTAAATGCTGGAGGTACACCCCAGGGATCTGTCCTTTCCCCTACCCTCTACATTTTATACACTAACGACATTCCAACACCTATATACCACAACTCCATCACACTAGCCTATGCAGACGAACATTACACAACTTATCACTCATGCCAATATAGATTACACTCACAACCAAAACCAAAATGAGGTTGACAGGATAGCCATCTGGGAACAAAAATGGAGGATCAAAACCAATGCAGCAAATCCAGCATTACGTATTTTAACTACAGGAAACGTGATCCTCCATTACCTGTCGAACTCAGAACAGCTGACACCCGCACTTACTTCCCTATCACACAATCTGTCACTGTCCTTGGCGTTAATCTTGACTACCTTCTTCGTTTACACGGACACATTCACTCAAGGCATGCAATAGCTAGTAAGGCCCTTGCGGGCCTCTACAAGCTGAAACATGCCTCTCAACGCACCAAACTACACCTCTACAAATCCCTAATACGTCCTCTGATAACTTACTCTCCTCTAGCCCTCTCTCTTGCAGCAAAAACAAACTTACTTAAACTGCAGCGTGTCCAGAACAAGGCGCTGCGCTGGGTGCTTGATGTCAGATGGGAGGACTTCGCCACAAGCGAGTCTCTCCATGCCCAGTTAGACGTCCCTGCGCTGAATCTGTACTGGAAGAGGCTCAGTGACAGACAGATAGACAAACTTGAGACACGACATGACTACTGGTACCTCTCTCCTTGACGAAGACATTCGCAGACCCACAAACCAACACAACCTTTTCTACTCCTTGCATGATCCTGCTCCTAACCTACTTAAAATAACCTGGATCCGCTGACAGGTACCTTCTAAGACAGGTACCATTCTCTGACCCACGTTCGCCTTAGCTTTTTTGGGTTAAGACATGACTCAGTTCTGCACTCCTCTCTAGCTCTAAAGGTCGCAAGTCCCTTACTCCCAGCTCACCCCACCGGAGTCCACAACAGAGAGACCGGAATTTCTCTTTTCAATATCTGTCCCACGATCGCCTTTGCTGCTGGGTTAAGCCCTGGCTCTATTTCTACGATAAGAACACTCCTCTCCAGCACTTTCTTCGTCTGCCGTCTTCCCCCCCCATTGGATTACTGAACTTTCGTTCTTCGTTCGTTCTTCAACTATATTGTTTGAAAAAACCCCTTTCGAGGGACGTACCATAAAATTTCTAGGAATTTTTGCAGATTCTCACTCTTAAACTTTCCCGATGAGGAACTTTTAGAAGTTTCAAATTAGATACTTTTTATTTTAAAACAACCTGTATTGAACTTAATCTGTAAATTAAAATGGGTTTAAAACATCTCAAAATTTGGATGGAAATTTTGGTTTTGCACCCAGTGGTAAAGAACCTGCATTAGGACTAAGTGATTCTAATAAATTTAGCGGGACAATAAGATAGGGCAATGAAACTCAGCTAGGGGTGTCTGGACAGATCTTAAAAATAGTGTCAAAATGAATAACATGGACTTTAAATTTCATGGGACATCCCCTTATAATTGAAATTGGGGGTCAGTAATTCTAAAATGATTTTTAATTAAAGTAGGATGATAAGATTCTTTGTTTGGGTTGTTAAGTTAAAACTAAATTGATTTTTAAAAAGGAGGTTGAGAGGAATGGATTACTTGAGCGTTAATAATCAATAAAATTTAAAGAACACTGTGAGTTGACAGTGTTAAGGTCAGTTATGGAACTTTAATAATTTAAAATGAAATTTTAGTATAAAACAAGTAATGTTACATTAATTGTTAATTATCGTCAGGACATAAATTAGAGATAGAACAAAGGTTTATCTCAGAAATTTATCAAGGTACTCATGCCTGGGAAGGTATATAAAAAGTATAACAATAATTCTTAAAAGTTAAATGTTGTAAGAAATTTTAAAATGCATTGGAAAAAACTTATTGGGTTAATTTTAAGTTAACCCAAAAGGAGGGTTTTCCCTTTAAAACATAAAAAGGGTTTTAAAGGGGAAAAATTGCATGGTTTAAAGCTTTGCCCTTTCTATTTTTGGGTTTTGAAGAAAGTTGTAAGATTTAAAATTAGGGGGATTCCCAAAACTTTAACAATTTTCGCTAAATTTGGGGGGTTAAAAAGTCCAAGGAAAAGGTTCCCAAAAAAATTTTTTGGGGGGTACAATGTTGGGAATTTGGGTTTTTATAAATAAAGGAAAATCCTTTTTGGGGTTTTGGGAAAAAGATTGTAAATTAAAGTTTGGAACCAAAGGACCTTTTAAGTCGTGTTTTTAAATGGGTTGACCAGTTTAAAAATTTTAATTAAATTTAAAATAGAAGGAAAAAATTTATTGAATAAAAGGGTAGAATTAAGGTAGGAAAAGAAAGGGGGCTAAAGTTTGCCCCAAAATTAAAAAAATTGGAAAAGTTAAAACTAGTTTGCATTGGTCTTTTCCATTTAAATTGAGGGCAAACATATTTAAGGGGGGGTACGGGATATGTTACAATTTCAAAGGGTTTAAAATTTTGGGTTATAAAACTATGGGTTTTCTTTAGAGGTTTTAAATTTAATGAGCTTCCTTTTTTTGTTAAACCGTTGGGAGAATTTTTTGGAAATTTTTGGGGGCATTGGGGAAGTTATTTTGGGGCCGTGTTTAAAGGGGCTTTAAGGAAAGTGGAAGGGTTTTCATTTGTCTTTTTAAAAACCGGAAGGGTAGAAGACCTTACCGGGTTTGTTTTTAATTTTGGGGAAAATTTTAGCTTGGAAAATTTTAAAATTTAACCCTTTTTAAAAATTTGTGGAGGGCATAAAGTTAAAAAAAACCCTTCAGGAAAAGGAAAAAAATAATTTTTTGAATTCAACTCCCACCCCGATCAGAAACCTAAAGGCCTTCGAGGAATAATTTAAAAAATTAATTTTCGTAATAAAAATTTTCTTGAAGGGCTAGAAAGGAACTGGTTTAATTAACCTTTAATCTAAAGGGAAAGCAAAGGGAAATGGGAAAACTAAACCCTTTAAAAAAGGGAATTTCAAGGTTGTAATTGGAGAATTTTGGGAAAAATATTTGAAGCTATTGGAAACAAATAAAGTCAACCCCCTTCCGGGAAGGATTAAGCGTGGTTAACTTTTCTCAACCCAGGCTGGGTAGGTAATGTAGGGTGACTCCCAAAGTTACTTTTCGGTTTGGGGGTTTTTTCTTTTGGGGTTAGTTTTAAAAGGGGGCTGATGGGCCGGGGGGGGTGTTTTGGTAACGGGGGGGGAACCAAACCGGAGGATTTTTTTTTCTTTCCTCCGGGTTTTTCAGTTACCCAGATGTTGCACATGTGTCTTTACTTCATCAGATATGGGAAATCTTTATTCAGGGAAATAAGTTGCGCCAAACAGGTGGGCCTTCATCAGATCCAATACAAAGAGGTAGGCCGGTTAAGGAGAGGAGGAGTATGAGGTAATCAGTACCTCGCTGGAGGTCGATGTGTTCAGTCCATCAATCTTGTAGAATGTACCGCATAGGGGCCGTAGACAACTGTCAGACACTGCAGCATCTTGGGATCTTGTTACAAAGAATTTTAACACTTGTTTCAAACCTTTGGACGAAGACCTTACTTCGATAGTGGATGGTACCACTATGACCGCCTCGCCTGACTTCACATCACCTCACTACAGCATATAGCCACGTCTACGGCCCTATGCTGTAATTCTAAAGATTGAGGACTGACACATCGACTCCAGGCTGAGGGGATGATACCTCTATCTCCTCACAGCTAGCGTTGCCGTGACGACTCTAGCTCAAGTCCATCACTGCCGTCAAAATGATCACGAAGGAAATAAATGGTATAAAATCCGACACAATGGAAATATAAACACAATAATGCAGTATAATGTGGATCATTATTGACATCGTTTCGCCCACACAGTGGGGCTTTTCAAGTCACAAAACAGGAACTATCTGGTGTGGTAGGAACGCGGTATTTATAGTCGATTTAGACTGCTGAGGTCAGGTGAAGAATGACTGATCTGATGATGTACCGAGTGGGGTTATAGAGTCTAAAAACTTGGGTAGCTTGGAATGGAGATGGACAAGTTTGTGAGCAGAACTTCTCCAGAGAGTTTTATGTTGGGATATAGCGATGATGAAGTTTCTTGGAAAGTGGTTCAGCTATGTTATAGAAGCCACTATTCTGGTTGAAGTAGTCGGATATAGAAATAAGTGATGATTCCAGGATTCTAAACTCCACTATCCTCGTCACTTCATCAGAGACTGCAGACGGCGGCTTAAACATTTCAACACACAGAGAAGGACAATGGAGAAAGAGATACATTTAGTCCTTCCCACCAACTCCATTGCCAAAATTGTTTCAACATCTTTGCCAAAACATTTCATTCCAAGTAGTATCTATCTCCACAACCACGACCATCAAGGACATCACCAGTAGTTGAAGGCAAGGCCTCCATCCTCGCAGGGGTATACACAATCCCTTGTAATGTCTGCAACAAGTTATACGTGGGCGAAAACATCAGGGGACCTCCAAAACCACGTGTTTTCAGAACACCAATACGAAAGCAGTCTGACGACACAAGGAATGGCCTGCGTACAAACACCGTAATTCACTCAACCACTTGATAAACTACAGGAACTCATGACTTATCGCCAAGAAGACTAACACTCATACCGAAGATTCATGGAATCATCACTTATTTCTACATCCGACAACTTCAAACCAGAATAGTGGTTCTATAACATAGGCTGAACCACTTTACAAAGAAAACTTCTTCCATCGCTATCCCACATAAGAAACACTGTAGAAGGTCTGCTCGCAAACTTGTCCAATCTCCTCTCCAACAAGCTACCAAGTTTTTAGACTCTATAACCCCACTCGTGTACATACAGATGCTGCTTCTTCACCAGACCTCAGCATTTCTGAACCTGACTATAAATACTCGGTTCCTTCCACCCAGAGTAATTCTGATTTGTGACTTGAAAAGCCCCATTGTGTGGGCGAAAACGTAGTCCAAATAAAGGATCACATTATATGCATTTGTGTTTTTTATTTCCATGATCACGAAATCGTAAATGACACGATTGCAAACAAATCCATACACCGGCCGGGATTGTACCGAGGTCAGAGTCGCAAAAACTCAGCCCGTCGCGTTAGACCACTAGACCAGCTAGCCACAATAAATTCGTCCAAATAGGTATATTTTTACACCATAGGAAGGTTAGCCAGGCACCACCACTTCAATGAGCGAAACGTTTTTGCCACAATAAAATGTCAATTAGTTGCACTTATGAATTTTTACTTTACATATGTTTTGTCGCCTCATGTAGTTATCCATCTAAATTTGAATTCTAACACAAAGTTTAGCCTCCAATAACCCAAAAAAAAACCCCCCCCCCAAAATTTTTTTTTTAATACTTTCTATTTCCAAAAGTTAGGAAAACCTTTGAAGATTTTCTACATCTAGACTCTAGATGCGATTTAGTGACAGGGGAAATATCGCTTTGGATTCATTAAAAAATACACATTTATTTAAAAAATGGTTAATTTATATTTACTTATACATAAAATATACTGTAGGATTACATTCGATCTGTACAGTATACAAAAATTAATTATATCTCTGAAATGACTTTGAGACTGATCAACATTAAACCAATTTGTCATATATTGGCGAGGGATGCACCCTAAGTACAAACGGTTCACTAAGGTAATTTGGGCTTTCACCCCTTTTACCTTTTTCCTTTACGTATTTTTAAAATCTGGTGGCGCGGGAAAACGTGGGCTTTGAGAGAAGTGGAGGCTGCCTTTTTTTTCTGATCCGTGTGATGTCTTATATGTACTGTTTAGATGATCCGGCCTCATAAAACTGTTTGGTCAAACACTGGCAATGGTAAGGTCTAACCAGTGTGTGACCGTTAGTGGTCGATAGAGAGAGGCATTCACGGCGGAATTCCTTTTTTGCCAAAGGGACCAAGGGACACAGAATGGTGGCTGCCATTCGTTCGTTCTCTTGTTTTTCATTATGCGCTTGAGATTGCCATGTCGCATAAAACGTTTTACCACACTTCTCGCCACTGGTAGGATTTTTTCTGTGTGTATTTGCAATGTCGCTTGTGGTTCCGCTTGCACACGAATGCTCGTTGCAGAGATGCCATTGAACACGTATACTGCGTTTTCTCCCATGCATGCATTGCAGGTTATCTCTTTGGTGTGACATGCTCTTGAAATCCTTGTCAGTCGGAATATGACCATTGATTATTTTCTGTCATGATAGGTTCTCAGTCCTTAGGACGGCTTGTTGGTTAGGAGATTGCGGGGTAGGACATTATCAGTGCTTGTGTATTGATAGCATCTGTGGTTATTCATCGTGATGGATTCAGATGATCTTTGGTGTGCGAATCTCGTGTGAAGTTTCGAATAACCAGGAAATTGACAAAATAATAATAAAAATACCACAAAAAACGTTGTTTTTGCATAAGAATTGTACTGTCTTTTACGTTTCGGCATCATAATCAAGAAAAGGGAGTTGTATATTTGCCGTGTCTTGAGTCTTAAATGTAGCTGGAATTGATCGTGTTATGCAATTACTACATGTTCAGGGTGTTGATTATTGATGTGTTGCAGTGTTGCTAGTAGTCTCACCCATATTCCCAGATAGTAAGCTGCTTTTTCCTTCAGTAAGGTTATGGTGTTGCTTAACCTGGGGGACCGTGGGTTGGGGTACTTCCTCAACGATGGCACTATGGAACGAAATTGTGAGTGGGACCGTTCTTGACCCACTGCTTGTTAGATGAGTTCTGCTTCATAATTAGAAAAGGAAGTTGTATCATATACATTGTCTTAGTCTTTGGGTGTTGATATTGATGAGTGGCAGCGAGTGTCGTGCTGCTGGCATCTCTTCCATATATCCGGATTCGTAAGCTGCTTTTTCCTTCAATAAGGTATTGTGTTGCTTAACAGAGGGGACGTGGGGGATTGGGTACTTCCTCTAACGCGGCATATGAACGAATTTGGAGGGGGTCCGCTAATTGTAACACACTGCCAGGTTAGATGAGATCGCTTCATAATTAGGAAATGGGAGTTGAATATATACATTGGTCTTGAGTCTTAAGAGCAGTTGGGATCTGTATTGTGTTGTACGATTCATCGCCATATTGGGTGTTGGCTACTGTGAGTGGCAGCGAGGAGTCGTTTTGTGCTGGAGTATCTTCCATATATCCTGACTTTCGTAAGCTGTTTTTTTTCAGTAAGGTATGGTGTTGCTTTACAGAGTGGACATGGGTTGGGGTACTTCTCACAACCGCGAACGCTTGATGGGCAATAGAGGTGGCGGGAATTCATTGTACTCACTGGCAAAGAGTAGGTGTCGTGAATTTTCTTGGTGGCACCGTTTCGCTCTTCAGGAGCCTTTACAAACAATGTATGTAAATGTTCGCAAGTCCGTCGTACTGGCACGGGTCTCAATCTTGCGATGACCGTCTCTGGCTCCCGAGGGAGAAGAAAGGTTTCTACAATGATGCGAACTATGCTGTTCAGCACTTTTATGGTTCAGTTCAACTGTGTGCATTTCATAAGCGAACAACACCGATGTGCTCCTAACTGTGGACACTAGGAGGAGGAGGATATGTCTTTATCAAAGGTTAAACAGCTTGTCTGGTTTCGTTTTGACTCCATGGTACACTAGTGTTGCCGCAATCATCTCTGGGTCCCTCTCGGGAGGAAATATCACTCCTAGTTGGCCTGCCCCGGCATTCGATGGTAGTGACGATACTCCATGATTGCACTGGCTGAGGCAGAGTGGATGGGGAGGCATATAGACGTTCTCCATTAACCAAGTCGTGGAGGCCAGGGACACTCCCAGCAGCTTGGAAGAAGCTTACAATCGGTACCATTTCCTAGCCAAGGCAGGCAGTATGAGACCCATATCACTGACCAGTGGCTGTGCATGAATGCTGACGAGGATGGTGTTTAACCGCCTCTATGGATTCTTGGACCCTCTCATCATCAATATTTGCTTACCAAAGGAGTGGGTACAGCAGAGTGCTTAACCACTCATCTAAGCCAGATTGCTGACAGTAACAAAAAACTAGTATTGTGTGCTACTCACCTTGAAAAGGCATTTGAGCTAGCCTGCCCACAGCAATTCTGGCAAACTAGCTCGGAAGGGAATCAAAGGACGCCTCCTGGCCTGGATTAGAGTCTACCTTAGGGGCGGCAGGCCTGTGTCCAGCTTTTCAGGGAACTACTCTTCTTTAAATCCCTGGAAAACGGTATACCCAAAGGAGGTGTGTTCCAGTCTCTACCCTGTTTAACATCCATATGCAGGAACCTGTGAGCCTTCCCTTTCATAGTGGTACACAGCTCCTCAGCTATGCTGATGATCTTGCACTCGTAGTGAAAAGGGGGAAGGCAATTTAGAACGACAGGCTCGAGAGCTTTGGACCTAATACGCAAGTCTGCTATGAACTAGGCTCAAGATCTCGGCCGAGAAAACTCTTGCAATGATGTTCAAGGACCAAATCCTGTGAATAGATTACGTATTCAGGTATAGAACTTGAGTGGACAGGCTCCTACTGTATTGGGAATCTACATTGATAAAATGCGGACTTTCAGAAACAGGCCGAGTAATGTCATGTCAGTGCTTACTCGGGACTCAACGCCATGAGGCCATGACGAGGCACCGTGCAGGGGCAAGCAAAGATGGACTTCGCTTGTACTATATTACAAAGCTATACGCTCGCTCATTGACTACGGTGCACCGGCTTTAGATTTATCTTCCCGCAGGAGCAGGCAAAGAGTTGGAGGTCGTACAAATCAGGCGATAAGAACTATGCTTGGGGCCCACATTCTGGACCAACACACTATGTCTCAGATTGAGGCGGCTTCCTTCTTGGCTGACAGAAGTAAGATACATAAACGCCTGGCAAAGTGGCACGATTCTGAAACAGGCAGCAAGGTACCCCCCACATAAGGAGACGATATTGACAACCCATATCAACAAGATCCACACTCTTCACGGACTACTCCTGGATTCGTTCGTTTTATTTTTGTGCCTTGGCTGGGCGGGGAAGCTGCTGCCTATACAACGACTCCTGAGAAGAGTTGTGACCTTCCTGTTGCTAAGGTACCATCCCACCACTCCTGGCGGCCCAGATCAGCGATGTTTGCATCTTGCAGCTAACATCTCTAAGCGCTTATCTCTGCAGTCAAGACTCTCTAAGCAATCATGCTGAGACAAGCATTGCATGGCAGAGGAGGCAATGTGCAGTGTATTTCACAGATGGTTCTGTCGGACCTGACTGGAAGGGAGGAGCAGGCAGCTGGGACTGTACACAATGGTCACACACAAGGCTCGGCGACTCCCTGACACTGCACGATCCTTCACGGCTGAGGTTGGGTGGCGATCCGCAGGCATTGTTCACATTGCCCTAGACATCGACTCGACCTTTCATACAGTTGATTCCACGTCTGCAATCAACTGCCCTCTCACCATCCTTACCACAGGACATATGTTCACCTTCATCCATCGATACCTGAGCATAATGACAGCCTTAGATGTTCAGGGTAAACAGATCGACATTGAACTGGATCCCCAGCCATGCTGGCATCCGGGAAAATGAAGCGGTCAGATGATGCAGCCAAGCCGCAACAGATATCCACATGTTGGGATTACTGTCCAATCAGCCTAACGACAGACCAAATTGTGGCTGCCAGAGCATGAAACTTCTGGGGAGGTCTTTTGGTGTTACCCATCTCACAGTGGTACCGAGCAGCGACTCAGGGAGAACCCCCTCCATATGGATAGATGTGGTCAGAGCGCAGTGTACAGCCATCCATCGGCGTCGTTTGGGCTTTCCACAGCCAGTTGATGGTTGACAGGTGAAGGAGGGATGTGCAGTTACTGTACAGCACGTTGTCCAGCGGCCCTAACACACTAACTTCTGGAGTGCGAAGTTACTGAGACGCTCCGCAGGCAACTAGGAGTGAAATATTCCCTCCCGAAGAGACCCAGAGATGACTGCGGCCAACACTAGTGTACCATGGAAGTCAACGAACAAGACAAGCTGTTACTGTGAGAACGACATATCCTCCTCCGCGCTAGTGTCCACAGTTAGAGAGTAACATACGGTTGTTGTCGCTTCTGAGATGCACCTGTCTTGAACTGACCAGAAGAGTGCTTGAACAGCATATGTGGCATCATTGTAGAACCTTTCTCCTCGGGTGCCAGGAGACGGGATCATCGCAAGATTGAGACCCGTGCAGGACTCGGTCTTTGCGAAACATTTTACATAAACCCAGGGTAGATCGTGTGTGACTTGAAAAAGCCACTGTGTGGGGTGAACGTTGTCAATAAAGGATCACATTTTCTGCATTTTGTTTATATTTCATTGTGTCGGTATTTTACTATACCATTTATTCCATCGTGTCAATACACTGCAGTAGATAATGGATCTTATCAGAGAAGATACCTGGACCTTCTTCTAAAGGGCTTACTCACTTCGCAACAGACACAATTTTCTTCGTGATTGCATCCAAGAAATGGCCTTACCAAGATCTAACCTCCTCAAATTGCCAACATCAACCACACTTTTTTCCGCTACAGCTCGGACCTACCTTGAAGATTTGTGCAGATGACTTAAACAATGCTACAAAGGAAGCTTTTCTCCAAGCCAGAACACTAGGCACAACACTCCGGGGCAACATGAACAGACGCACCGCCGAAATCATTCGCAGCAGAGTCTGATCAACAGAGTCTGTAAGTCTGATCAACAGAAGATCAAAATTACTAGGAAACTACAAACACTCGGGCGATAATAGTAATTGGAAAAGTTTAGGAAGACCTGAAATTATTCAAAATCTTTCATCTCGTCCACTGTCAACCACAGAAACTGAAGCCCTCAGCTTAGGCCTCAAATTCGCAACAGGAATTACTAAACCAAAACAAGACCTCAATTTCATCGCCAAAAACTACAGACACAATGACTCCGACTTCCAAAAAGGCTATCTTCAAGGCATCATCTCAGCAGCCATCTCAACATGCAGCTCCCCAGTCATACCTCGACGTTACTCAAAGCACTCAAAGGTTTAACAGAAGACACGACCATTAGGGTCACACCCCTGATAAAGGAGGTGGTGTTGTTATCATGAACACTGACGATTACAGGATCAAAATGCTCAATCTACTAAAGACCCAGATACCAAAAAACCTCTCACAACTAACCAAGTGCACAACCTTACTAAAACTTTTCTTACAAGGACTCGCCGCATTCTGAGGGGCTCAGAACAAGGGAGAAACTTCTGCACACATGCCAGCAACCCAGGACCTCCCGAATGTACGGCCTGCCAAAGACTCACAAGCCCGGTATCCACTGAGGCCCCATATCCTCGGAATAGGCAGTGCTCCCCACCACTCTCAGGAATTCTCGCCAAACACCCCTCTAAACTTTGGGCACTATCAGTCCCGCACATCTCAAACCACTCGGGTGATCTTCTCAATGCATTCGCAACATCAACATCAGAACAAGAAACTTTCCAGCCTTGACGTGACTTCCCTATTCACCCAAAATACCTACTACACAAGGGCCCTCGATCTCTTGCGCAGGAAAATTGACGATTCACTTGATCTTCCCATTCCAGCCAGCGATTTCATCGACCTTGTTGAACTATGTGTTTTGGGTTTACGTGTTTCTCCTTCGAAAATCACCTCTTTCAGCAGACTTTTGGACTACCCATGGGTTCGCCACTCAGTGCAGGGCCTGGCGAACTATACATGGAAAAATCTAGAAGCCGAAAAGTTTCTCCACCATTATTCCTTCGTCTGTCACCTGGGCTCCGTTATGTTGACGACATTCTCCTCATAACTCCTAAACGCTTCAACGTTCAAGCTCTCCAAGACAAGCTCAATCAGGTCGAGCCTTCAATCCAGTTCACACTTGAAGAAGAAGTCGACAACACTCTTCCTTTCCTTGATGTTCCGCTCTGCAAAGCTGCCCACAACTTCGTTTTAAAGTCTATCGAAAACCCACCAACCAAAACGATCTTCTCCACTTCTACTCTCCAACCACGACACCAAAACCAAACGTAGTGTGATTATAGGCTTCTCTCGTGCATCAGAATCGGGAGCCAATGAGTCCTTGAGGAAGAATGCACTATAAAATTTAACAAGTATTTTCTAAACTCCACTATCCTCGTCACTTCATCAGAGACTGCAGACGGCGGGCATTAAACTCTCAACACACCCAGAGAAGACACTGCCCAGAAGAGATACATAGTCCCCCCCAACAACTCCATTGCCAACATGTTTCCAACATCTTTTCCAAAAATCATTCCAAGTATCTACCTCCACAAACCCCGACCATCAAGGACATCACCAGTAGTAGACAGGACAAGCCTCCATCCTCTGCAGGGGTATACATAATTCCTTTTTAATGACTGCAACAATTATATGTGGGCGAAAACATCAAGAGACCTCCAAACACCATTTCAGAACACCAATATCAAGCAGGACTGACGATACAAGGAATGCCTGGTACAAAAATCGCAATTTACACAAACCATTTAATTAACTACAGAAACTCAAGACTTATAGCCAAAGAAACAACACTATACAGAAGAATCCTGGAATCATGCTTATCTCTATAACCAACAATTCAACCAGAACAATGGCTTCTATAACATAGCTGAACCACTCGCCAAGAAACTTCTTCATCGCTATCCCACATAAGAACATAGAACACTGCAGAAGGTCTACAACTTGTCAATACCCCTGCCAAGCTACCCAAGACTCCATTTAAAACCCCCCCCAGTAGATCATCAGATGCAGCATTCTCCACCTGACTAAACATTCTGACATGACTATAAATACTCTCGTACCTTCCAACCCCAGATAGATCCGTGTGTGACTTGAAAAAGCCCCCCTGTGTGGGGGAAACGTTGTCAATAAAGGATCACATTATACTGCATTTGTGTTTATATTTCCATGAGGTTTTTTCAAGGGTTCTAAAGGAATGCAAAAAGGAAGTCTGTGAACCATTAACTAATATTTTTAATTTATCTCTTCAAAAAGTGGTGTCTGATATTGGAAAAAGGGTAAGAATTCCTATTTTT
>NW_026508794.1:0-12793 GCF_026875155.1 Cherax quadricarinatus
CAGTCCCCACACCCCCAAAAAACCAAAAACCAGCATTTCCCCCAAACCCCAATCACCCCCAACACCACCACCACCCCACCAACATCACTACCACCATCACCCACCATCCTCACCCCCACCACCATCACCATCACCTCCACCATCACCATCATCACCACCATCACCACCATCACCACCACCACCAACACCACCACCACCACCATCACAACCACCACCACCACCTTCACAACCATCACCACCCACCATCACAACAATCACCACCACCATCACCAACACCACCACACCACACAATCACCACCACCACCACCATCACCACACTATCACCACAATCACCATCACCATCACCACCACCATCACCACCACCATCACCACCACCACCTCCACCACCATCACCACCACCACCACACTATCATCATTATCACCACCACCATCACCATCACCACCACCACCATCTCTACCACTACAATCACTACTAACCACCACCATCACCATCACCACCATACACAATCACCATAACCACCACCACCACAACCATCACCACCACCATCAACACAACCACCATCAATACCATCACCACCACCACCACCATCACGACCATCACCACCACCACCATCCTCACCACCACCACCACCACCACCATCACCACCACCATCACCACCATCTCCACCATTACCACCACCACCACCACCATAATCACCATCACCACCATCACCACCACCACCATCACCACCAGCACAACCACCACAACCACCATCAATACCATCACCACCACCACCACCACCTCCATCACCATCTCCACCACCACCACCATCACCACCACCACCATCACACCTTCGATATCACCACCACCACCACCACCGTCACCACCACCACCACCACAATCATCACCATCCACCATCATCACCACCACCACCCACCATCACCACAACCATCACCACCACCACCATCACCACCACCACCATCACCATTACCACTACACCATCACCACCACCACCATCACTACCACCACCATCTCCATCACCACTACCACAACCATCATCATCACTATCAACACCATCTCCACTACCACCACCATTTCCATCACCACTACCACCACCATCACCATCAACGCCACCACCACCTCCACCACCACCACCACCATCACCACCAACACCATCACCACTAGCACCACTACCAATATCACCACCATCACCATCACCTCCTCCCCACCACCACCACCACCACAACCATCAACACCACCACCACCACCACCACCACAATCACTACAATCACCACCACCACCACCCACCACCACCATCACCACCACCACCACCACCACCACCACCATCACCATCACCATCACCACCATCATGATCATCACGATCACCATCACCATCATCACCACCACCACCATCACCACCACCACCACCATCACCATCACCACCATCACCATCACCACCATCAAAACCAACACCACCATCACAACCATCACCATCACCACCACCATCACCAACACAATCATCACCACCATCACCATCACCACCATCCACCCCACCCACCACCATCTCCTCCGTCACCACCACCACCACTATCACCACCATCACACCTTCGCCATCTCCACCACCACACACATCACCTTCATCACCTTCACTACCACCATCACCACCACCACCGTCACCACCAACCACCACCATCACCACCACAATCACCATTACCACTATCACCATCACCACCATCACCACCACCACCACCACCATTACTACCACCACCATCTCCATGACCACCACCACCACCACCTCCACCACCAACTCCATCACCACCACCACCACCACCACTATCACCACCACCATCACCACCATCACCACAACCACCACCAGCACCACCACCACCACCACCACAACCATCACCACCATCACCACTCTCACCACAACCACCATCACCACCACCATCAATACCGTCACCACCATCAATACCATCACCACCACCACCACTATCACCACCACAACCACCACCACAACCACCACCATCAATTCCATCACCACCACCACCACAATCACCACCATCACCACCACCACCACAATCACCACCAACACCACCACCACCATCACCACCACCACCACCACCACCATCATCACCACCATCACCATCACCACCACCACCACAACCATTACCACCACCACCATCACGACCATCACCACCACCACCATTACCACCACCACCATCACCACCACCACTATCACCACAACCACTACCACCATCATCATGACCACCACCACCACCGCCACCATCCACCACCACCATCATCCCCGCTACCACCACCCATCACCACCACCACCACCATCACCACCACCACCACCACCATCACCACCACCACCATCACCACCACCACCATCACAAACACCACCACCACCATCACAACCATCAAAAGCATCACAAACATCACCACCTCCAAAACCACCCACCATCACCATCACCACTACCATCACCACCACCACCATCACCACCACCACCTACACCACCATCACCACCTTCAACCACCACCATCACCACCTTCACCATCACCACCACCACCATCACCACCATCACCACCACCATCACACACCACTACCATCACTATCACCACTAACCACCATCACCACCATCACCACCACCACTATCATCACTATCACCACCACCATCACCACCATCACCATCACCTCTACTACCACCATCACCATCACCACCACCACCACTACAACCATCACCACCATCACCACAACCATCAATACCATCACCACCACCACCATCACCACCACCACGAACACCACCATCACCACCATTCCCACCACCATTACCACCATTACCACCACCACCATCACCACAACCACCACCACCACCACCACCACCACCACCACCACCACAACCACCACCATCATCATCACCACCTCCACCACCACCACTACCACCATCGTCACCACCACCATAATCACCACCACCACCACCATCACCACAACCATCACCACCACCACCATCACCATTACCACCATCACCACCACCACCATTACCGCCACCACCACCACCACAATCACCACCACAACCACCACCACCATCACCATCACCATCACCATCACCACCATCATCACCACCACCATCATCACCACCACCACCATCACCACCACCACCATCACCACCACCACCGTCACCTCCACCACCACCACCACCACCATCAATACCATCACCACCAGCACCACTATCACCACCACCATCACCACCAGCACCATCACCTACACCATCACCACCACCAGCATTACCACAAGCACCACCACCACCACCACCACAACCATCACCACCATCACCACTCTCACCACAACCACCATCACCACCACCATCAATACCGTCACCACCATCAATACCATCACCACCACCACCACTATCACCACCACAACCACCACCACAACCACCACCATCAATTCCATCACCACCACCACCACAATCACCACCATCACCACCACCACCACAATCACCACCAACACCACCACCACCATCACCACCACCACCACCACCACCATCCCAACACCACCATCACCATCACCACCACCACCACAACCATTACCACCACCACCATCACGACCATCACCACCACCACCATTACCAACCACCACCATCACCACCACCACTATCACCACAACCACTACCACCATCATCATGACCACCACCACCACCGCCACCATCACCACCACCACCATCCCCGCTAAACCACCACCATCACCACCACCACCACCATCACCACCACCACCACCATCTCCTCCATCACCACCACCACCACCACCACCACCAACACAATCATCACCACCACCACCATCATCACCACCACCACCACCTTCACCACCACCATCACCACCACCACCACCACCATCACCACCACCACCATTTCCACCACCACCATCACCATAACCACCACCATCACCATAACCACCACCATCACCACCATCTCCATCTCAACCACCACCACCATCACAACCATCAGCACCACCATCACAACCATCACCATCACCACCACGATCACCACCACCACCACCATCATCACCACCATCACCATCACCACCACCACCACTATCTCCACCACCATCACCATCACCGCCATCACCACCACCATCACCATAACCACCACCATCACCTCCACCATCACCATCAATACCAGTACTACCACCATCACCTCCACCACCACCACCACCCACCATCACCTCCACCATTGCCACCACCACCACCACCATCACCACCACCACCATACACCACCACCACCATCACCACCACCACCATCACCACCACCACCACCACCACCACCATCAATACCATCACCACCACCACCAGTATCACCACCACCACCACCACTCACCCACCAGCACCATCACCTACACACATCACCACCACCACCATTACCACCTACCGCCATCACCACCACCACAACATCACTACACCACCATCACCACCACCATCACAATCAATACCACCTACCACCACCATCACACTCCACCACCACCACCATCACCTCCACCATCGCCACCACCACCACCACCACCACCACACCATCACCACCACCACCATCACCACCAACCACCATCACCACCACCCACCATCACCTCCACCACCACCACCACCACCATCAATACCATCACCACCAGCACCACAATCACCACCACCATCACCACCAGCACCATCACCTACACCATCACCACCACCAGCATTACCACAAGCACCATCACCACCACCACCACCATCACCACCACCATCACCTTCACCATCCTCACCACCATCACCATCACCATCACCTCCACCATCACCATCATCACCACCATCACCACCATCACCACCACTAACCAACACCACCACCATCACAACCACCACCACCACCATCACAACCATCACCACCACCATCACAACCATCACCACCACCATCACAACCATGACCACCACCATCACCAACACCACCACCACCACCATCACCACCACAACCACTGTTGCGGCCCCTGCCAAACTAGCGGTTAAATAGTTAACCTGCCGGCCGGCAGTACCACTGGGTGCGTCATCAAACCCAATGTGGGGGCTGCTGAGCCGGCCTTAGAGCAGTAAGAGCCTGAGTGCCTCACGGTACACACCTAAGCAGTAGGTACCTGACCACCGAAGGGTACACGTCTACTGGCTTTAGTAACAGTATGTACCAGAGCGCCTCGCTGTACACACCTAAGCAGTAGGTACCTGACCACCGAAGGGTACACGTCTACTGGCTTTAGTAACAGTATGTACCAGAGCGCCTCGCTGTACACACCTAAGCAGTAGGTACCTGACCACCGAAGGGTACACGTCTACTGGCTTTAGAAATATTATGTACCTGAGCGCCTCGCTGTACACACCTAAGCAGTAGGTACCTGACCACCGAAGGGTACACGTCTACTGGCTTCAACATTAAGTACCTGAACTCCTCAGGGTACACGTCTATGCAGTAGGTACCTGACCACCGAATCGTACCTATCTACTGGCGTTAGAAGAACCGCTCACCGCAGCTCACTGAGTCTGTTGGCCTCAGTTACTTGACGGCCGCATTCAGTGAGCTTGCAGCATGGTGTTCGGCTAGCGGTGTGTCAACCGCCTTTGGAGAGGATTTACTGGACTACCGGTGATGTCCTGTGGACCTCCCGTCTACGTTGATCAACTGTGGGCCGAAGTCGTCAGATGCTGTTTAGTGGGACATTACATGAAGAAAAGGTTGGAGTGTTACACTGAACTGGGCCAGACCGTAGTGTGACACTGAGGGACGTACGAGGAGTGGAAACACTGAGATATGCATGGGACCGTAGTGGAACACTGAGATGAAAAGGGTGTCGTGGGACACTGAAGATGGCCTGGTTGTAGTGTACACTGAACAGTGTCGTGTGACTGACTTCGTGTCGTGAGAGGCAGTTGATTGTAATTTATTATTATACAAATGTTATTTATAATTTATTGTTTTAGCATAGAGATATATATATATAGTGACAGTAGTGTCAAGAGTTGTACCCTGTGTAGGGTTATTAATTATATTTTAGTAAAATGCTGATTATAATTTATTATAGTAACATGTACATATTATATCATAGTTCAAATACCTCTAGACCAAAGATAGTTGATTTTTATATATTAAAGATTAATTTATTAATGTGTGTATTTATGTATCCCGAACTCTTTATTACAAAAGGAGTAAATCTTAATACCATCGTCTTTTAAAAATTATTTTTTTGTAATATATGAGTGGCCTGTCCGGGAGGATAATGATTATCTAGAATGATTTCTGGACGATCATATCCGTGATGACGGTTCGGGATACATATTACATTGATCTTTGTGTGTCGGTCCTTTTGTGGTGGGGGTGTTGCGGCCCCTGCCAAACTAGCGGTTAAATAGTTAACCTGCCGGCCGGCAGTACCACTGGGTGCGTCATCAAACCCAATGTGGGGGCTGCTGAGCCGGCCTTAGAGCAGTAAGAGCCTGAGTGCCTCACGGTACACACCTAAGCAGTAGGTACCTGACCACCGAAGGGTACACGTCTACTGGCTTTAGTAACAGTATGTACCAGAGCGCCTCGCTGTACACACCTAGCAGTAGGTACCTGACCACCGAAGGGTACAACGTCTACTGGCTTTAGTAACAGTATGTACCAGAGCGCCTCGCTGTACACACCTAAGCAGTAGGTACCTGACCACCGAAGGGTACACGTCTACTGGCTTTAGAAATATTATGTACCTGAGCGCCTCGCTGTACACACCTAAGCAGTAGGTACCTGACCACCGAAGGGTACACGTCTACTGGCTTCAACATTAAGTACCTGAACTCCTCAGGGTACACGTCTATGCAGTAGGTACCTGACCACCGAATCGTACCTATACACTGCGTTAGAAGGAACGCTCACCGCAGCTCACTGAGTCGTTGGCCTCAGTTACTTGACGGCCGCATTCAGTGAGCTTGCAGCATGGTGTTCGGCTAGCGGTGTGTCAACCGCCTTTGGAGAGGATTTACTGGACTCCGTGATGTCTGTGGACTCACCTCTACGTTGATCAACTGTGTGGCCGAAGTCGTCAGATGCTGTTTAGGGACATTACATGAAGAAAAGGTTGGAGTGTTACACTGAACTGGGCCAGGACCGTAGTGTGACACTGAGGGACGTACATGGATGGAACACTGAGATATGCATAGGACGTAGTGGAACACTGAGATGAAAAGGGTGTCGTGGGACACTGAAGATGGCCTGGTTGTAGTGTACACTGAACAGTGTCGTGTGACTGACTTCGGTCGTGAGAGGCAGTTGATTGTAATTTATTATTATACAAATGTTATTATAATTATTGTTTTAGCATAGAGATATATATATATAGTGACAGTAGTGTCAAGAGTTGTACCCTGTGTAGGGTTATTAATTATATTTTAGTAAAATGCTGATTATAATTTATTATAGTAACATGTACATATTATATCATAGTTCAAATACCTCTAGACCAAAGATAGTTGATTTTTATATATTAAAGATTAATTTATTAATGTGTGTATTTTATGTATCCCGAACTCTTTATTACAAAAGGAGTAAATCTTAATACCATCGTCTTTTAAAAATTATTTTTTTGTAATAACCACCATCACCAACACTATCACCACCATCACCATCACCATCACCATCACCACCACCATCACCACCACCACCTCCACCACCATCACTCACCACACTATCATCACTATCTCCTCCTCCGCCACCATCACCACACCACTATCATCACTATCACCACCACCACCACCATCACCACCATCAACATCACCACCACACCATCTGTACCACCACCATCACCATCACCACCACCACCACACATATCTACCACCACCATCACTATCACCACCACCACCACTCTACCACCAGAATCACCACTACCACCACCATCACCATCACCACCATCACCATCACCATAACCACCACCACCACAACCATCACCACATCACCACAACCACCATCAATACCATCACCACCACCATAACTCATCACCATCACCACCACCACCATCCTCACCACCCCCAACATCATCACCACCACTATCACCACCATCTCCACCACCATTACCACCACCACCACCACCATAATCACCATCACCACCACCATCCACCACCACCACCACCACCACCAGCACCACCAGCACAACCCCACCACCACCATCAATACCATCACCACCATCACACATCACCACACTCCACATCCATCACCACCTCCACCACCAACACCATCACCACCACCACCACCATCACACCTTCGATATCACCACCACCACCACCACCGTCACCACCACGCCACCACCATCATCAGTATCACCATCATCAACCACCACCACCACCATCATCACCACAACCATCACCACCACCACCATCACCACTACCACCACCGTCACCATCACCATCACCACCATCTCCACCACCATCACCACACTACCACCACATTTCCATCACCACATCACCACCATCACCATCAAACACCATCACCCCCACCACCACCAACCACCACCACACCACCATCACAACTATCACCACCACCAATATCGAATCATCACCACCACCTCCAACCACCACCACCACACCACATCACCACCACCACCACCGCCATCATCACCACCATCACCATCACCACCACCACCATCACCACCAACACCACCCACCATCATCTCATCACACCACCATCACCACCATCATGATCATCACGATCACCATCACCATCATCACCACACCACCATCACCAACCACCAATATCACCATCATCACCACCACTCCACCACCACCAACACAACCACCACCACCACCACCACCACCAACCACCACCATCAATTCCATCACCACCACCACCACAATCACCACCATCACCACCACCACCACCAACATCACCACCACATCACCGCCATCATCACCACCATCACCATCACAACCACCACCATCACCACCAACACCACCACCATCAAACGTCATCATCATCACATCACCACCATCATGGGTCATCACGAACACCATCACCATCACACCACCAAACCCCCATCACCACCACCACCATCACCACCACCACCATCACCACCATCACCATCACCATCACCACCACCAAAACAATCACCACCATCACAACCATCACCATCCCCCACCACCACCAACACAATCACACCACCATCACCACCATCACCACCACCACCACCATCTCCTCCAACACCACCACCACCACCACCACCACACACCTTCGCCATCTCCACCACCACCACCTTCATCACCTTCACCACCCCCATCACCACCACCATCACCACCACCGTCTCCACCACCACCACCATCACCATTACCACTATCACCATCACCACCATCACCACCACCACCATCACTACCACCACCATCTCCATCACTACTACCACTACCACCACCACCACCATCACCACATCACCACCACCACCACCACCTCCACAACCATCACCACCATCACCACCCTCACCACAACCACCATCACCCCCACCATCAAATACCATCACCACCATCAATACCATCACCACCACCACCACCCCCACCACTATCGCCACCACAAACCACCACCACCACCACCACCATCAATTCCATCACCACCACCACCACAATCAAACCCCCATCACCACCACCACAATCACCACCAACACCACCACCACCACCACCACCATCATCACCACCATCAACACCACCACCACAACCATCACCACCACCACCATCTCGACCATCACGACCCCCACCATTACCACCAGCACCATCACCACCACCTCCATCCCTAACCACTACCACCATCATCATCACCCCTACCACCCACCACCACCGCTACCACCCCACCACCACCATCCCCGCCACCACCACCATCACCCCCACCACCACCACCACCACCACCACCATCACCACCCCCACCACACCACCACCACACAAAAAACCACCACCACCACCATCACAACCATCAAAGCATCACAAACATCACTACCTCCATCACCACCACCATCACCATCACCACTACCATTACCACCACCACCATCACGACCACCACCTACACCACCATCACCACCCTCACCACCACCATCACCACCTTCACAATCACCACCACCACCATCACCACCACCACCACCATCACCACCACCATCACCAAACCCCCATCACCACCACCATCACAACCACCACTATCATCCCCATCACCACCATTACTATCAACACTATCAAATACCACCATCGCTACCACCACCATCTCCATCACCACTACCACCACCAAACCCCTCACCACTACCACGACCAAACACTACCACCACCCTCTCTACTACCACCACACCATCAGCTCTACTACCACCATCACCACCACCATCACCAACACCACTACAACCATCACCACCCATCACCACAACGACCACCACCATACAACATCACCACAATCACCACAACCACACCACAACTACAACCATCACCACCATCACCACAACCACCACCACCCCCATCAATACCATCACCAACACCACCATCACCACCACCACCACCATCACCACCATCCCCACCACCATTACCACCATTACCACCACCACAACCACAACCACCACCACTAACATCACCTCCACCACAACCCACCACCAATATCACCACAACCATCACCACCACCAATATTACCACCATCACGACCACCACCATTTCCACCATCATCATCACCATCACCACATCACCACCACCATCATCACCACCCCCACCTCAACCATCACCATCACCACCATCACCATCACCACCATCACCATCACCACCACCATCACCATCACCATCACAACAATCACCATCACAATCACCACCACCATCACCCTCACCACCACCATCACACTACCACCACCTCCATCACCACCATCACACCTTCGCCATCACCACCACCACCACCATCACCGTCATCACCTTCACCACCACCAACTCCATCACCACCACCACCACCGTCACCACCACCACCACCAAACCCTCACCACCACCATCACCGATACCACTATCACCGGGCACCACCCCCCCCAGGACCACCACCATCACTACCACCACCATCTCCATCACCACTAACACTACCCTCACCAATCACCATCACCATCAAAAACCATCACCAACCACCACCATCACCACCTCCACCATCACCACCACCACCACCACCATCACCACCACCACCACCATCACCACTATCACCACCGCCACAATACCATTACCACCATCAATACCATCACCACCACCACCAACACCCTCACCACCACCACCCCAACCACCACCCCCCCACCTCTACCACCCCCAACACCATCACCACCCCACCACCCCACCACCCCCCCCACACCTCTACCACCACCATCACCCCACCCCCCATCACCACAACCAAACCCCAACCCCACCCATCAAATTATCACAACCACCACCACAACACCACCACACCCAACCCCCACCACCACCCCCACCACCAAAAACACCCCACCACCACCCCTTACCCCACCACCACCATCATCACTAAAAACCCATCACCACCACCACCTCATCATCACGATCTCCACCACCACCACCATCACCCCCCACCAACATCACCACACTATCACCACCACACCATCACCACCACCATCACCACCATCCACCCCAAACCCCCACCCCCACCACTACATCACTATCACCACCACCACACCACCACACCATCAACACCCCCACCATCGTAAACCCCCACCATCACCACCACCACCATCCTACAACCACCACTCTACCACCACCATCATCACACCACCACCACCACCTACCACCACCATCACCCCACCCCTCACCATCACCACCCTCACTACACCACCACCCCACCACCACCACACCACCAACCACCACCAAAAAATCCCACCACCACCAAACCCCCACCACCACCCCCAACACCCCACCCCACCACCACCATCCCACCCCCACCACAATCACCATTATCACCACCCCCACCCAAAACCCCACCACAAAAACCCACCACGATACCACCGTCACCCCAACCACGATCACCACCACTAACAATGCCCTCACCCCACACCACCATCACCACCACCACCATCACCACAACCACCACCACCACAACCACCAACCCACCACCATCAATACCATCACAACCACCACCACAAACACTACCTTACCACCATCACCACCACCCCACCATTTCTACCACCACCACCTCACCACACACCACCCATCACCCCCAAACCCCTCTCACATCACCACCCACCACCAAAACCCCCACCACCACCAACATTTCCCCCCACCACACACCATCCCCCACCACCACCCCACCACCCCACCATCACCACCACCATCACCACCCCCGCCCCCACCACCACCACCACCCCCTTTTTCCCCCACCATCACCACCACCGCCACCACCACCATCACCACCACCCCCACCACCACCATCACAAAGACCACCACCACCCTCAAACCATCACAACATCACCACCTCCATCCACCACCCCACCACTATCATCACCACCATCACCATAACCACCACATCACCACCATCACATCATCACCACCACCACCACCACCACCACCCCTACCACCCCCACCTCAACACCACCCCCACCCCCACCACCATCCCACCTTCACCATCACAACCACCATCACCACCCCATCACCACCACCCCCCATCACCACCACCATCAAAAAACCACCCACCACCAACCCACCCCTCACCCCACCCCCACCACACCACCCCCACACCCCACCACCCACCACACCACCCCCATTAACACCAAACCACCTTCCCCACCACAATCAC
>NW_026508795.1:0-14528 GCF_026875155.1 Cherax quadricarinatus
GGCACTAACCTATGTTCTTGGGCACTTACATATGTTCTTCGGGCACTGTTTTACCTTTTCCCAAATAATAACTAAAGAAACAAAGGGAAATTTTAACTTATAAAAAACTAACAAAATAAATTTGGATATATTTTTAAACATAACTAGAATATAATAAAAAGTGCCCAAATTTAAAATTAAAACGTCGATACAGTGACAAATGGAGCAGAAATGTAAAGCAACACCTTTATACAAATTACAGAAATCGTTCACTTCATTTAAAGAAATTAAACATTATTTTTTTAAATTTTTTTACTGTAGGTAAGGTTTACAGTGGGGGGGATAAAATTCGCTTCGATTGCATCTTTTACCTAGTTTTCAACCGGGTAATGGTTAAAATGCATAAATTTTGTGATTTTTTTTTTCCGGGGATGTAGGGACAAAGATTTAATTTTTAAATTGTGTGAAAGGTTTGCAAAAAAGTGCAGATCAGATAACATTGTGCTTTAGTAAGCTAAAAAAATTTTTTTTACATCTTTCCAAGTTATATTTCGAATAGCTTGACGAACAATTTTTCAAATAAATTAACTCTACTTTCAGGGGGAAAAAAAATTTTTAGTTCCTTTGTATTTCGCTTTAAAATTGACATTTTTAGCTCGAAAAAAAATTTAAGGATGTGGATTGGAAATGGGGATTTAAACTACCGTTACCCCCTATTGGCCTCTTTGGGTATTTCTTCAATATTACATATAGAAAGGCTCTGCGTGCATTCGTTGGGCAAAGTTTTTTACATAATTTAAAAAGAAGTACAAGCAAACAAATATGATATCTGAAGAAGTATGAAAAATGGACAACAAAGAATTATAACCTATTAAAAAAAAAAAAAAAATAAACATTTGTTATTTAAAAGGGATTTAAATTTTAGATTAAATTATATCAGGACACAAATTGCTTACACAAAATTTGATAATTATACTAAAAAACATGGGGCTAGAAATGGTTAAAATTGTGCTTTTTATAGGCATTTTTATTGCTAAAACACTATTTTTTTTATCTAGAAGTTCTAAAAAACATCACGCATTTTTATAATGAAAAATTGTACAAATAATATGTTTTTAAAAAGGCTAGAAAAAAACCCAATCTACCTGGAGACACAATATTGGTAAGTGGCATGTTTAAAGCCCCCGAAATATTTTTCCCCAATCTTTGACTTTTCTTGTAATCTGGCCATTTCGGGGCCTTTAAATCAAGAACGAGTTAAGTAATTAACTTGGGACCAAAAATCTTTGTTTACCCTCCCCCTTTTGCCCCCTTTTTTTTAATTATTTATTATTTTTATAAAATATAAAAATAAAATTAATAAAAAATTATTTTTAATATATTATATATATATATATATTTGCCCCCTTACCTGTGGTTTTTGTGTGTGATTTAAATGGCCCAAAGTTGGATAGCATTCATAAGTTACTCCTTTGGGTGGGGGTTTTGTGTAATATTGTTGTTTGGAAATGATTACAACCACCGTACATTTTAAAAAGGAAGTGTGTTTCCCAAATTTTCCCGAAATTTTAACATCCTTCATATCTTTTTCCATTTTGTGTAATAAATTCCTTGGGGCAGATATTTAGACTAAAATTCCCATAAATTTCCACCAAAGTCTATGGGAATCATTCAGTAAGGAAAAAAGAAATTTTTTAAATAACTTCCTTACCCAAAGGGCATCCTTGATCTATTTACAAAAAACAATTTTGAATTTGCTGTTGATGTGATGGGTCTTTTCAGTTTTGTTTAATTAGGGATTTTAATTTCCTTACGTGGGTTTAGCACTTGGTTTTGATTTTAATAATAATTATATTTTTCCCTTTAAATATATTTTTGGTTTAACTACATCCCTAAAATACTTTGGGTTTTTTTTTAAGATTCTTTTAATTTTTTTTTGAATCACCGGACACTCGTACCAAAAACCCACACACTGGTTTAAAACTCTCCGTCAGTGCCTTCCCCTTGGACACTGTGGGTCACTTCTACTCATCTTCCTGTTCCATTCTACTTGGGGGGTTTCCCCCCCTCGGGTCCCTTAGCTCCTTTTGGTGGCTTTGCCTGTCACTCCCCATCCCCCCAAAGGTGCCACAACATCCAAAACCTTTTATGGTGCATTGTTTTATCATATTTTGTCACTTGGGGTCATATAGCTTTTGGGGTTACCCTTAAACCCCAAAACATTAATGAATAAACTTCCCGAGTAATATTTCCAAATTTTTCATAAATTTTCTTTCACAGTTTTACAACAAATTTTGGATTAAAAAAGGTAACCTGTGGCTGAAAAAAATAGCAGTTTTTCAAAAATTAAAATGTTATAAGTGAATCAGTTTCAATTTTTCAAGAATTAGATCTCTAACTTATTTCTGGCTAACAATATTGTCTGGATCATGTCCCTCTAAAGTTAATATATTTAACTCGCCTATTAATCCTATAAAGTAAATGATAAGAAGTTTGCCTCCTCAAAGAAGATTGTGACACAGTTTGAAATTTAATACAAAAAATATTTTTAATTAAAAAAAAAATCCATTCATTGTAGAATTTCAATGCATTATTTTTCTCATGTCCAAGATTTTTGAGCATACGGCAACATTGACAACTTAAGTAACAGGGAATGTCTGTGTACATATTGCAATCTCTTTAAATTATTGTTTGTGTAGTGTAATTACTTGTTTGTGTGTGAAATACCTATTTGTATATGTAATACACTAATTTGTTTATATTATAATATACACTAAATTAGGCATGAACTGACCTCATACAGCATAAGCAAGGAGGAATGGGTAAAGTTGGGGTCCAAGATAATACGAATGTTGTATATACCACCAATACTGTATACTTTTGAATGTTAGATCAAATTTACTTTTAAAAGAATAGAACAAGACAATTGCGCATATTATAATTTTTATCAGTGAATAATACCATGTTGTTAGATCCATTCTGTTTGTCAAAACACACACAATAGTTGCAGTTGAAAAAGGGTACACAAGCAGCAATGGACTTTGACAAGGTCTGCCTCACCACAAAAGGCAAAACAATTTCATTTTGCTGCTCTTGTGCTTTGTTAGCTATGAGAATTAAGTTTGTGTAGATTATTAAGACAATTTGTGAGAATGCACACTGATTTTACTCAAAAAATTGTCTTTGTTTCAGCTTCGTACAGTTATAATGAGTGTTAAGTTGGATGTTCTGATCACCCCAGTTTGTCACCAGAAAGGAGTCGTCCACTGCTTAACCTTAACATGACTCAAAAATGATGGTAAGTTATATATGGTATTACTGTACTTAAAAATAACCAAGATTTTTGTTGGCAGGGTGTGGAAACTATTTTTTCAGATGTTTTGAACGTGACCCCTTTGTGTAAAATATATGCTGTATCATATTTTTACAGCACAAAATTAATGAACACTGCTTGTTTTCAGTAATACATCTTATACACTATGCAAGGGACATTACGAATTCTGTTTCTTTATAGGAGGAAGAACGGATAATCTTTGATTCTAGTGTAGGGCTCTTGATTCAAGACAGTGCTTAAGATCCTTATAGGTTTAGCCCTTTTCATGAACATATAGCAATCTTATACCAAGCATTAAAATTACTTTCCTCTTCCCTTGCATCAATCCCTTCTGGTTTAGCATTTCCCAACAAATATATAATAGTAGTAATTGGTGTCAGTGTTGAATGATGATGAAAGTATTTTCTTTTTGGGGGATTTTCTTTTTTTTTGGGTCACCCTTGCCTCGGTGGGAGGACGGCACCCCCCGACTTGTTGAAAAAAAAAAAAATTGGTGTCAGCATTATAATCTTTTTTTTTAACCACTGGCTGTTCTCTTATTGAGGTAGGACGACCTGACAAAGAATACATTACTGTCACTGTCTTGCCAGAGTGCACTAACATTATTGTTCGCATGACCTCCTAAACTGAACATTCCCACACCTCATTCAGAGTGTAGGCACTGTACTTCCCACTCCAAGACTCACTGCAACTAACCAGTCTTTCCCTGAAAACTCTTTATAAATAGTAATTTGCACACAAGCCCTAAGCTTTATAAACTAGGTATCTGTCTCTTAATATATTTGGGGATGTACAGTAGTATAAGACTGTGGTCATTACCTGCCTCATATCAGATTTTCTCTGTGCTAACCAAGAAGTTCAGGCATGTGTAATCAAGTTGTATACATGTGCTGTATATTTTTTTTCCAATGACTACTGAAATTCTTCTTATGTAAATATTATGCTTTTTAGGCAAGAGCATGTTACCCTGGCTTTAAAAACTTAATTCCTTTGCCAAAATAAGCAGAAGTGTAAATTGATTGGTGTCATTATTGCAAAAATCAGTTTGTTGTGTCACAAATGAATGTTTATTGAAGTTATATAATACAGCAGAATGTCATATGTTTGCATTGGGTTTACATTCCTGAAAATCATGGTTTTTAACATGAAATAGCAATATTATAGACTGAAAAATATGGGTGTACTATGGTTTATATATGTTCTTGACACCTTCAAAAAAAAAGACTTTTTTTTTTTATTTTATTATTCATCAAAAATAATAGTTTTTCATTGTAGTTGGGTACTTGCTGATCTGGATATAGTGGAGAGAGGATTGATGTGGCTTCTGTACAATAACCTTGTACAAACAAATAGCAAGCGGATATTTGCCCACTGCCCGCCATCAACATTGGTAAAAAATAAGCCATTTTCCATGGCCCAAAACTGTTACCAAAACATATAGGAATGTACCACAACTCTACCAAACAACATATTTAACTAAGCAACAAAATGCATTTGAGAAAGTAATAACCAGAAAAAGCAGTTAATGCTAGTATAAAATGGTGTGGAGGTGGTTGCTTATTAAAAGATTATGACTCCTTGAGCTTTGGCTATAGGAAGCTTGGCTTCCAGTGGTGTGGGGATTATTATTGATCAATATGCCATAAGTGTGCTGGCTATATAAACCCAAAAAAACACCCAAGTTTTTCAATGACTGTTCTGCAGTAATGGACCTGTGCTCCAGTTCCCTGAATTAAGCATGAATGCCTCCCATCCCTTTCCCCCTCCCCAGTGCTGTATAATCCCTACTGGTTTAGTGCTTCCCCATGGATGATAATGTTCTGCAGTAAAGGTCATATATTTAGTATACCCAACTTTATGTTAAAACTTTTTCACTATCAATTCCCATTTTATTTAATTACTTTATGGTGCAATTTTGAATGATAACTTTTGGGTACAATGTTTTGAGTTTGAAACCTTATGAGTTATATTTGAGATTCTACTGTACGACAAAATTTAGAGATTAACCTGAATTTTGTTAATTTTAGCAAAGTGAGGAGGATAAGTTGCTAAGTTTGCTTCTGTGAAAAATTAAAAAGAAACTTTGTATCCTCATTTAACTCCAAAAAATATTTTGATGCATTACAGAAATGTTATGAAAATATCTTAAGGAAATTCAGCTTATTGACAGACTCTAACTTAAAATATAAATGTGCTAGAGATGTATGTGATTTTTCTTGTATATGTCCAGAATGTATGTATGCTAACATGCATGTATATATGTATGTATGTACTTGCTTACTATTTGTGGTTGCAGGAGTTGAGTCAGAGCTCCTGGCCCTGCTCTTCTCTGGTCACTTACCAGATCCTCTCTCCCCCTTCTCCACGGGGGGGCAGGAGGTAGAGTTTGGGAGGCAGAGCAGCGACTGTATGTATGTAAAAGCATAATCTTGTTTCAAGAGAATGCCAAAATAGGAGTAATATAAAGTATATTAAGAACAGCGTTTTTTGACTCGGGCATTAATGAATTATAATGCAAGTCTGTTTGAGCACTGGGAACATCTGAATTGTTTGAGAGATATTGGTCAACTGTATTTAGGAAACTGACACCTCAAACAAGATAGATATTCATTAGTCCGTAATTTTGTAATCATAAATTAAAGTGAACGATTCACAGCCTCCTGTTACCGGGGTACTTGTGGTTTCAATGCTTTAAAACTAGCTTCCTTAGCATACTCTTCTTTGAGATGTTATTACCATTCTCAAGTTGTATTGGAAATTAATGCCTATATGAAACTTGATTATCTTCTAAATATTTGTATGTGGGTGAGAGTTATGATTTGTCTTCAGCCTAGAGAAAATTAAGTAACTTTAGTATTCATTTGACAAAAACACTATGCTATGTAATAGTTGCCATCATGAGCCTGAATGGAAAATGAACAAGAAACAGTTTTTACTGTTAGATCCACATTCCAAAGCTAGTGTTAGTCATTCAATTGCTTGGTGGTTATTATTCAAAATTTTTAATCTAAAAAAGTTGCCAAAATTAAGTGTTTTACCCAAAAATTCATTAATAAAATTTCTTTAACTGCATTCTTTTATGACAGGAATGCTTTTTAGAGTGATAAAACAGTGTGGGCATTAACTAGTTTTTACAAAAATATCTTTTTCACCATTTCAGACATCTTAATTTTTTTTACAAAAGTCATTAAAAAATAACTAATAATACCAATCTGTAAAATATTAATACTTGCAGAATCAGTGTATGTGATCCTACTCACAACCTTCCATTCCTTTTCAATTTAGTGGCAATAAGTTCAATTTGTTGTTGTTATTGCATCCACAAAAAAAAAAAAGCACTAAACTCTCATGGATTTTATTAGTGACATCTTTTGCTTTTTAAAAGAGTAATTCTATGGGCTGCCAAGTTTCACTCTGGCATACATGAGTTATTTTTATTTTATGCTTTCAGTGCAAATTGGCCTATGTGATGTAAAAATGGTGGCATAAATCATCTTCTGTACTCTATGTACATTTGCCTATGCCACATTTCTTTATGCATGGATGTTACTCCAGCAAATCACTAAAACATGACACTTTCATTGTAGGTCATTTTTTGTAGATGTAATAAACACTAATGTAATGATTTTGAATACTCTAAAAAGCTTTTTCTAAATGTTTATAATCTAAATATTTCACTCATTATCATCCTGCATATTCTAACGTATCAAAACGCTCTCACAAAAATGGGAACTTCACGTTACCCCGGCAGAATCTCTTTTGCAATCGTTAATTAAAGATTGATTCATGAGTGCATGAGAAAAAGACAGGGAGGAAATATGCAAGAACACAACACAAGTTGCGGTTAATGCTTGAAGCTTGTTGCCCAAGCCTAGTGTGATTCTTGCTATTTTACTGTTATTGTCCCATGGCACTGATTGGAAGCAGCCTCGGGATTGCAAAAAACTTATGCATTTCCATATCTGAAGGGTATCTTGAAATTTTAGTTTCACTTGTGAACTTTTGTCACGTTCTAATATATTTATGCATATTACAACTGCAAGTAACTCGCCTGCAAAAGAACTTGATGTGAAAATATTCCTCACTAATGAAACAAAACTTTTAGTTGTTATGCATCACAGCTTTATTAATTGCCATTTTAGTGCGACCATTACGATATTCATTTTTCAACAGTTTGACGGATCGGGCGGGCATGGTGGGTGGTGGCTGGAACTGGTCTGGAGAGTTTGGAAGTGGTGCATGCGTCGGGTCCATGGGAAGTGGTCACTGAAGGTAGGGATCTGAATTGATCCTCGGGGACCCTGCAAGAATTTACACCAACATTAATTTGGGTTTGCTTGTGCTTTGTGTTCATTCACCATTGTTGAAAACTGTTGATGTATGGGGATGGTTATTGTGATATTTATTTTAATAAGGGTCATATATTCCTGGGAATGGGGAAGATGATCAAGAAAGAGCAATGCCAGCAATTTGTGACAGCCTGTTGTGGAGGGTCATTACCCCGGGAGGGTTGTTGCCAGTAAGGGGCTCTTGTTCGAAGGAAAATTTACATAGCTCCTCTTCCTTGGAGCTGATTGCCTCCCCATTTCCAGATATTGTATGAAACCTAGGGGTAAGAATCTTACCCTTGAATGCAATGAGAAAACACTTAAGTAAATGCAGGAAAACCAGGCAAATCATTTTGTTGGCCTTTCCTGCATTTGTTTTAGTAATGTTTCCAGACGTACAGCCATTGTGAATTCATAAATACTAAAATAGGAAGATTTACTCTATTTCCTAAATACGTATTCACTTAACACTTCCCCAAATCTCTCTCTCTCTCTATCTCGATTCATATTCAAACTTCCTGGGTCTAAAAAAACATACATTCATGAAATGCACTGATATATGTATTAGTTATATAAATTATTTACAATATTGTTTGTAAACAGTTAATCTTCTATTTTTAGGTGTGAATGAAAAAATGAAAATAGAATTCAACATGTAATGCTGAAAAAAATGTAACTTAATAAACAGAGGAAAAAAATGCTAGTTTAGTGCCAGGAATGCCTAATTGTTTAAAATGGACCTTTTTGAAATTGGAAATATTTTGAAATTTTGATCACTTTATTGGGTTGTTTTTTAATGCTCAGTTATAAATTGGAGGCAATACTAGTGAAATAGCTAAGAATTTGGTTCAACTGTAATTGGCCTAAAATAAGAGTAAGTGGGGGACTAAATCGCTGAATGCAGTAAAATTCAAGAGTGAAATTTTGTAAAATTTTCCATCAAATTTCATACTTTTTGTTTTACCTTCAGAAAACTTTCTCTACCAATTTCATAAGTAATAAAATAAAAAAAAAAATTTTTATTTCTTGGAACAAGCACAGAATTATGGAATGGGACCCTCAAAGGGTTAAATCCATTTGATCCCTCTCCGTTTGAAATTCTCCACATGTAGTTTAAATATATTTTCTTTCTGTTCTAAAGGTAAAATTAATATTTTTTAATTAAGGTTGCAGAAGCAGTAGCAGATTTTTCTCATACGAGACTATTATTATAATAAAGAAAGCGCTTAAACACAAGGGCTATACAGCGCTGCTCTTTATACGAGGAAAATATATATTGTAGTTGACATATGTATACTATGTTGATGATTCATCAAATCCTTGAAGGGTCCATTTAATTCTCATTTTTAGACTTTAAATATAGAATATTAATTTTCTTTTTATAATTGATTTCTGTTCATATTACTCTGAACATTACATCCACAATAACATTACAGTCATAACTTTTTACTAATTTACTAACAGACTTGTACCTTAGGGTTATGTCCGGTTTTGTGTCGCGGTTAGAGTAGACAGCAACACAGCCAACAGACTAACATGGCAGAGAATAACAGTTAAAGATGACTGTAGCTGCATGGTTAGGGGAGGCATTCAAACCACAGCCCACTCACAACCTCCCTGGCTCCAGAACGCCCTCCAGGGGCGTCTCCCATCGAGGTTCTGACACTTGATGTTTTAATGGAACCAAGATTGCACGGAGGGTCAGCAGGGAGACGCTCCTCATCTACTTGACAGAGCTAGTGCACCCTTCTTAACCTGGTTAAGAAAAATATTCAATAACATAACACAACCACAATGGTCTGAGCAGAATTAAGACCTGATAATTCAGAACATGGGGTAGATGACCAACATATGTGGGCAATTTACTTGAGGCAGATAACTGACAAATGCATGAGTGTTTTGTGATACAGTTACAACTCTTCCAGTGAATGAAAAAAACAGTTACCAGTTAGACTGGAATCCACTGTACAGTGGATGGAACTCCACATATTGGAATGGTGGGACAACATGAATCTTCAATTGACTTGCCAGCAGACAATACACTGCCTCAAAGGGGTTGGAGAAAAGGAAAGTTGGGTCTTCTTAGCCTTACGCTCATCTTGAGCAACAGGAACAATGTTAATATAGGCAATAAGATTTAACAACTGGGCATATACACTGCAATGTCACTAAATTATGACCACTTGAGTTTGACTCGATTCGTATTGTATGACCCTGGAGTTTAGCGCTTAGTTTTGATTAAAATGATGATAACTACTGAGTATTTTGACTCTGTCATCAATGTAGGCTCTTGCTCTCATAATGACTAACATTGCTAAATGGAAAGAAGCCAGATATAAAACTCAAAATCCTGGGAAAAGGAATTACGTAAGTATAAAACTGTTATTCCATCACACACTAGATTACGCTTTTATTGATAAGGTTGATAAGTTAGCAAAAGAAAGAGAAAGTACACTGAAGGAAAACGTAGATTTTAAGATTTTAGAATATAATTTGGTGTCTGTATTTAGCATTAGGAATAATGTTGGAGAAAAGTAAATAATGAAACAAGATTTAGAATGTAGTTAAAAGCTGAGTAGATCTATCACTCGCTATAACTGATGGTAATTTATGGAGCAAAACTTGCAATGTAACGACAATGTAGTAGCCAGGCTTAGACTTGGTTTTACAAGTACTTTGCCAGTTTGGAGTGGGCAGGATAGATGGTTTGATCAAACAAATGAAAAGTATGTGACCAGCCCATGGTCACTAATCTTGAACACTATGTTAAACTGTCACTTGTTGGAGAAATAGAGATAGGCAGTATAATAGCCTATTGATATGGTCAATACTCTTGTTAATGAAAATAAGATACCAGACATACTAAGCAAATTTCCTAAATCTGATTACAACAGATGAAGAAAATTTGTAGATATAAATCCAGATGTACTCTTATTAAACCCTTTTGGAGGCCTAGTGCCTAGACCTTTTAGTGTATTCATATGTTCTTTTGCCCCCTACCATTTGCAGGCTGGATATGGGAGGTGAATTTTAGGTTGCCCCTTCATGGCACATCTAAAAATCTCTAAATGGACACCATTGTTTTTTGGTTAGGGATACCTCGAGGGTGTTTCAGGGGTTAATTGCTCCCATGGCCTGTCTTGACCCCAGCCTCAATGATGAATAATCTAGAGGGGTTTGGGGTTTATGATCAAAAATCTATGTCAGGTGCAACATCTTAGCTGTTCAAGGGATTTATTTCTCAATATTTGAGTGTTCTACACTCATTGTAGAACACTCATTATATATTTTTTTTTTTTTTAACAAGTCGGCGTCTCCCAACGAGGCAGGGTGGAACCTCAAGAGAAAGAAAATCCCCAAAAAGAAAAGAAATATACTTTCATCATTCAAAAACTTTCACCTCACTCTCACATAATCACTGTTTTTTGCTGAGGTCTGCCCAGAATACAACAGTTTAGAAGTAGTATATACGTATTAAAAAATACACAATATATAATTTAATTATATATTATATTAATTATATTTTAATGTTTTAACTGTGGGAAGATATGCATTTTTTGTTACCAAGCGCGGAGGAAATTTTGAGAGAGAAATAAATAAAAAAACAAAAAAAAATTTGATGCCATATTTTTCTAAATAGAACTATGAAAAGAATAAAATCAAAGACAAATGAAAACTAATAATTTTATGGCGTGTTGAAGAAACTCGGTGAAAATGATTACTCTTGGTAGCAACAGCAGTTGTAAATGTGCATGGCGTGTTTGGTACTTGTGTATAATTTTACAATTTGACTTCAAACTATGATTTCATTATTTTAATGTCTAACACGAGTTTTTGTGTACAAAGAAAAATTATTTTTTCCAATGGTCTCAAGGGACACAGAAGAGATACCAGCACAAAAAAAAAAAAAAAATGCCATGTAGATTTGATTTGGATAAACCCAGGGAGTCGAACAATGGGACTTGTGAACTGACCCAATCAGTTATTGGACAATTTTGGTAACTTCACTGTTAGTATTCTAATTTTAATAAATTCTGAACAAGTATGGCAGGCTACTGCCAGTTCCACCCCCCACTCTGTTTCCTGAAGTAGCTGTCAACTTTCAACAATCTGCATGTTGTGTGGTTTTGCTAAACAGTGTTTCAAGATGCTGTTTTGGATCTACTGAAAAACAATTTTTTCTCATATTTAAAAAGGAGGAGTGGGTGGCCCAAACAGTTGACCAGGCCTAAAGTTGAGTGTAGGGCATATCTAAATACATAAAAAATTAAATACAGCCTCTCCTCACTTAGCGATGTACTTATTTACCGAAAAATCGGATTATGATGGGCTCCTTAAAAAGTATGCATCCCTAAATAATGTATATTTGAGCTGTTTTCCTCTTTTTTGTTTATTCCCAAATTACAGAAACCCTACTATATAAACTTTTAAAAAAATACTGAAGATGTTATAAATGGTGAAAAGATACATTAAAACAAACAAAGAGGTTGATAAAAAACCCCACCACCATTATTATATGCTCTTGCTTAGCGATAATTCATTTCCCAATTTTGTCTTGGAAGGGAAAATCTGTCGTTAAGTGGGAAGGGGCTGTATACTGATAAATGTTTTCTCCTGGGGAAATGGGAAGACCCTTTCCCCATAACCAGTTTTTCAAAGAGGGGAAAACAGCCAGGTGTTGAAGAAAGAAAAACGAAAGAATGCGCAGCCTATTGGCCCAAAAACTGGGCGGGGTCCTTTAAAACCCCAAGCCCCTAACAAAAATATCTGCTCAACCCTTTTTTAGGTTACCCAATAAAAAATTTTTTGTAATCCAAAACTATTTAAACCCCATTCATATCTTAATTCAAAAATCAATTATACAAAGATGATCACTGATGTTTTTAATGATTTTTATTATAAAAAAAAGTTTAAATTTAATACAAACCCTTTTAAAGCTCAATTAATTTTTAAAAACGGATGGGGATAGTTGGTCGATTTTTTAATCGTTTCCAGAATAAATACTGAAATTTTTAAGTGAAAACCTTGTATATAATACAGGGACCCCCGGTTAATGAAATTTTTTTACTCCAGAATATGTTCAGGGGCCCGTACTGACCGAAATTTTTTCCCTAAGAAAATTGGAAGTGATTTTTGTCCATTTCAGACCCCGACATACACGTACAAATGCACTTACATAAATACATTCATAAAGGGCACATTCCGAGGGAATCGTTATGCGGGGGGCCACTGTATTTTACTTTGATTTTACCTTTTTCTTCCCGCGTTGCACAAACGATTTGTTATTTCCCAAAAAGTGTAACTACCGGGTTTAGGTTGAAGGTCGACGACACCCCCTTCATTTTCTAAAGTTCAGCATCATTTTGTTTTAAAAGGGTATTCACCCGGAAAATACACAAATATCAGCTTCCTGATACATTAGCCTATCTTTTTTTTTTCCTTAATGGCCACCTTCTACCAAGACAGGATGACCCAATAAAATGGAACACACATTCACTATCATTTATTCAATTAGTGTATTGCTGATAGTGTGCTGACATCACAATCAGTTCATCCTCTGACTGCAACATCCCCACCCCTTCCCCAGAGTGAAGGCACTGCCCTTCCCACCTCCAAAATAAATCTAGCTAACCATTCTTCCCTACCCCCCCCCCCCCCCCCCCCCCCAAGTCCCTTAAATGTTACCTTCCTTACACTCCAACAGCACATTTATTAACCCCTAGGCTGTCTGTCATGTACATGTCCACAGGGTCTATGGCTGTGATGTATTAGCATGTCACTGTTACAGCGCCTTTAAATTTCTAGGAGTGGCAAATTTTGGTTTACACAGGAGAGAATGGATCTGTACAGTGGGTGTCCTGCCCCCACATAGTGCATTCTAGGAACAGCTAACTTCTGACCCTGTGTTTGAGTTAACATATTAGCTTTTGTTAGTTGTTTCTAGGTGTCAATAGATAGGCTAGTAGACATACTAATGAAAGGGACACGTTTTGGGTTGATTTAAGACTGGACATGGCCTGGAAGAGTTGTCAAACTGGCAAGAAATGGTTGATTTTGTGTATTTTTCCAAGGGGAGAAGGTGGTTCCCTGTCTGTTTTAGTCTTTTTTTTTTTTACTAGGGTAACTTCAATTACTGTGACTGACTAAATCATGACCAAGAATTCTTGGTCAAGGTTTATTAGCCTAGAAATAGGGAAAAATGTTGATTTTTAAAAAGATGAATTCAAAGTGGGCAAAATCGCTGTAGTGAAAAATTCTCTGCTGTCTTTAACTTCATGTCTCTTATTCCATATGTACCGCATCAATTTTTCTATTTTTGGTGCCATTACATTCAGAAAACATTCTATACCTCTTCAAGGGGGGCTCCTTGGCGTGGTGAAGAGGCTCTTGGTCTGAGGAATTAGCCCTGTCGGTCTTCTTCCTCAGACCGAACCTAATTACCCCCCATTCTCCCCTCCCCTATCCCATCCTCCCCATCCTCCCCTTTTTCCATTCCTCCTCCTCCTCCTCACCCCTCCCTTTTGCCCTTCCTCTTTTTAGCCTTCGTGATTTCTCCCACAGGCGCGCTAGTTCCTAGGTAGGGAAAGGACACCGGGGTCCATCCCATTCCGTTGAGGTTTCTTGGCGGTGGCGTAGTTTGCCGTGGAATCTGGATTGCCCTGGGGATGTCCCGATCCCTCTCCGGTATCCCGGAGTAGCTTTGGGTGTCTTTTGGGCGACGGGTGTATCTCTGGAAGCCACCTTTCGGATTCCGGGGGTGGTGGCTGAAGGAGGTATGCTTTGTGGCGGATATCCGGCCGCCTCTCTTTTGTCCACCGAGGTAGCTCGGCAGATGTGAGGTTTCCCATCCCCGATTGCTGGTTTACGGCATGAAGGGTAGGGGATGG
>NW_026508796.1:0-14975 GCF_026875155.1 Cherax quadricarinatus
AAAAAGGATTTTGTTCGACCCTTTGGAATTACGCTGGCTGACATGTTCTTGGAACAGTCCACATGAACTTACCATTTGTTCTGGGTGATTTGGGTTCATCTTGCAGTTTTTTTTGTCAAGGCAGAGTCCATGAAGACAAGCGTAGGTTAGACAGTGGCTTCCTGTAGAGAAACTTCAGTCGTCCGATCAGTTGCCTGACTGCATGGGTCAAAGGAGATTCTCAGATATTTTACTGAGAAACGAAGTAAGTGAGTTCCCCATTACAACGTGACATTTAAATTAATTACCTTCCAGTTTTTGTGCAAGAGTATAGCTCCGTTTCTCCCGAGGATAACGATAGTTTGTTGTCTTCTAACCATTTGCTGCAGGCCAGTTCTAGTGTTATCATTGTTTCTTGTGGGTCTTACCTGCACTAGGCACTATCATCGACATACAGTAGCAGATTGCATTTGACATGATATGATATTATTTACATAACATAAGAATAATAAGGAACCCAGAATACTACCTTGGGGAGCTCGACATGCTATCGGCAGGGGTTCTGATTCTGTTTTGTTGATTTTGACTGTTTTCTATTGCTAAGATAGGACTTAAACCAGTCTATGGAACCTATGCAATTAGCTTGAAGTTTCTTACAAAGTATATTGCGGTTAACATGACACTCTGACAGCGGGTTCAATCCCGGCCGGGGTATGGTTTATATTGCGGTTGACAGTATCGAAGGTCTTTTGTAAGTCTAGGGTTACCATTATTATGAGGTTCCCTATCGACATTTCAGTTCTCATGTAATCCATCAAATTAATTAGGGAGGTTACCACCATCACCAGCATCATCACCACTACTACCACCATCATCACCACTACTACCACCATCACCACTACTACTTCTACTGTTAGAACTACTGCAACTACTATGTTTATTGCTTTGTTTATTACTAATGTAAATATTACTTCTACTTTTTTTAACATAATAAGGTGTTCCAGTCACGGTATTGTGCCTTTTTATTCACAATCACCATGTACACACTAATAACCCCATTTTTCAATAAAAACTGGGAAAGTAGGACATATAGTGCCAAAAATTAAAGCCTTCCACTAAGAAGCATCAGCTTTGAAGTCAGACCAAAAAGGAATTCTCTTTTCTCAGAGAGACTAGTATCCTACAATACCCCGGCACATTAAGTCTGAAGTCAGTCAGAAAGTGAATGATCAAGTTGTCAGTGTTGGAAGGTGAAGACAGCTACATAACACTCTCAAAAAGTGTCGCAGGAGAATCAGTATTTTAATTTTACCAATTACTTCTATAAAAAAAATAAAGTGGGACTAATGCAAGCCAAAAAAAATCAAACATTTTCCCTAAGAAAATTTACTCACATTTAGGGTAAAGTAAGTACGCATATAAGTAAGACTAATTACATCAACAGTATGCAAACTTAACAAAGGATAACCAAGAGAAGTCAAACACTGTGATCTGTTTTCTGATCATAAGAGACATTGTCAAGTTATTTCACGAAAACTAATTTCATTAATAAAAATGGCATAGTATAATTCTCACAACCTAAAATCAAAGCAAAGATTCCATTGAGGAAAACTTATTAGCAGCAAAAGTTTAAATCAGACCAGAAGAGTCATTCTCCAGTTACTGAATAGATGCCATCATATAGCGACTGTGCAATGTGATGCAGTCAGAGTCGATTAAAACAAGATGAGGACAAATTTGATTCATAAGAACATATGAAAGGAGGAACACTGCAGCAGGTCTACTGACCCATACTAGACAGGTCCATCTCAAGCCACTAGCAAAAATATCTACCTAACCCATTTTCAAGATTGTCTCAGCAGCATCAAGGTAAAATAATATAGTAAAGTAAAATAATCTTGTATCACTTGGAAAGTAAAAGTGACAAAATGGCCAATTAATGAAATAGTCCGTGTAACATTATCCATTGACCAACCAGGTAATCAAATAGTCCGTGTAACATTGTCCATTGACCAACCAGGTAATCAAATAGTCCGTGTAACATTGTCCATTGACCAACCAGGTAATCAAATAGTCCGTGTAACATTGTCCATTGACTAACCAGGTAATCAAATAGTCCGTGTAACATTGTCCATTGACTAGTCCAGGTAATGAAACATTACCGTGAATCTCGCCCCAGACACAGTGGCTCCAGCGTTAAAAATTTCCAGCTAATCAATTAAGACAAACTACACTTATAAACGAAAATTATGGAGAAAATTCTTTTTATTAGAAAAGTTGTGAAAATAAGGAAGCGCTGTCTCGTAAAATTTAAAACCCCACTAAATCTGAGAAATATTTTTCATGTATTTTTTATATTTATTAATTTGGTTTTAGAAATTAGCAAAATTACCAGCCATTGGTCGAAATTAGTGTAAAAATACTTCCAATTAATATATAACAGTATGTTTAGGGTTTGAAGTTCGATCAGCAGAAGTTATGACATGAAAGCAATTTAATAAAATTAGCAAAATTTAAATTTACCTGCTCAAAGTTAACGCCCAAGTTATCTTTGAATAAGTAAACAACGGTCAAAGTTTCAAGTCTATCAGAAAAGAAATTCTTCCTGTGTCTGATGTACAATACCAAACTTTTTTAAGTTTTTAAAGCATTTCAGTAAATTTCCCTTAACCTCACATTCATACAGCAGGTCGTAATTATATTTTGATCAACTGTTATTAAAAAGTGGTTCTGTGTATCTCTCTTGATATTGTGTACAAACGGTGATCTTTGTAACTGTTGTTGTGTTCAACAGAGTGAACTTTGGAACGTTGTATTGTGTGCCTTTATCTGTTGTGTACAAACTGTGTGATTCTCTGTTTTGTGTTTTATTGTGTATACAGTGTGATCTTTCTATCTCTGTTATTTTGTACTCTAGTGTTATCTCTTCTATTGTGTACATCAGTGTGATATTTCTGTTATTGTGTACATAGTATGATATTTATGTTGTATAAATTCAGTGTGATATTTCTCGTTAGGTACTGTGTACACTAGTCTGATCTGTGTTTCTTTGTTGGTATTGTGTATAACAGCGTGACATTTGCAATTGAGGTGTTACAGCTGTATAACAATGTGATCTTTGTATCTGTTGTTAAATGTGAATAACAATGTGATTATGTGTGATATAAATACGAATCTGATGTTACAGTGAAAATTAATGTGATATATGTATCTCTGTTGTTCAGTGAATTATAATGTGATACATGTATCTCTGTGTTCAGTGGATTACAACGCGATTTTTAACATCTACTTTTATTATCCATTAGAGTGGAAAATCTATTATTTATTCCTATGTAAATATCGTTTTATAAACCTGATATTACGATATAAACAAACAGGGGACATTAGCACGTCAAAGTTGATGTCAGCTTTGACAGATTTCCTGTCACTAGTATCCTCATGGTTGTTGCTATCAGTGATAGAATCATGGTCACCAGTACCCTCAAAGCTGCGCTGTCATTGACAGAATCATGGCACTAGTACCCACAAAGGCTGGAGCTCCAGTGGACAAAATAACTGGTCATTGAGTACTGTTAAGATATGGAGCTAGCAGTACAAACTCATTGATCACTAGGGACCCTCAAAGTTGGAGCAGCAGTGGAAAGAATCACTGGGGCACTTGTACCCAAGTTGGTTGCCAGCAGTGATGAATCACTGACACAAGTAGTCTAAAGATTGAAAAACTGGTGTTTAAACCACTCTCCCAACACTGTTATTTAGACACAGTGAATATTTTTTTATATTAACACATGGCCGATCCCCCAAGCAGGGTTGGCCCGAAAAAGAAACACTTTCACCATCATTCACTCCATCATGTCTTGCAGAAGGGGGCTTTACAACTACGTTTTTAAACTGCAAACATTAACCCCTCCTTCAGAGTGCAGGCACTGTAACTTCCCATCTCCAGGACTTCAAGTCCGGCCTGTCGGTTTCCCTGAACCCCTTCATAAATGTTACTTTGCTCACACTCATCAGCACGTTCAAGTTTAAAAACCTATTTGTCTCATTCACACTATCAAACTCGCTCACGCATGCCGCTGGGAAGTCCAAGCCCCTCGCAACAAGACCCTTTAACCCTCCTCCAACCTTTCCTCGGCCGACCCCTACCCGCTTCCTTCCACTACGACTGTTACACTCTTGAAGGTCATTCTGTTTCGCTCATTCTATCTACATGTCCGAACCACTCGACAACCCTCTCAGCCCTCAGGACAACAGTTTTGTATCCGCACCTCCTCCTAACTTCCAAACTACGAATTTCTCTGACATTATATTCACACCAACATTGCCCTCAGTCATGGCATCTCCACGGTTACCTCCAGCCTTCTCCTGCTGAAATTCATCACTCATGCTTCACACCCATATAAGAGCGTTGATGTAAACACTATATCTATACATTCCCCTCTTTGCTCCAAGGACAAAGTTCTTTGTCTCCACAGAATCCTAAGTGCTCCGCTCACCCCTTTTCCCCTCATCAATTCTATGATTCCTCATCTTTCATCGCTGACACGTCTCCACTCCCAATAACTGAATACATTCACCTCCTCCACACTCTCTCCTCCAATCGATATCCATTCTTTCATCACCTAACCTTCTTTGTTATCCTCAAAACCTTACTCTTTCGTATTCACTATTAATTTTCTTCTTTATGCAACCCTACAAATTCATCCACCAACCTCTGCAACTATCTTCAGAAGCTCCCAAGGCCACAGTGTAATCAGCAAGGCAACGGTGACAACTCCCACTTTATGTGTGATTCTTTATCTTTTAACTCCACACCTCTTGCTCAAGCCCTGCAATTATTTTCTCTTGCAACCCCATCGATAAATAAATTTAAAAACAACCACTGGACATCACACCCATCCTTGTCTAAGGCTACTTTTACTGGGGAATAATCTCCCTCTTTACTACATACTCTAACTGAGCCTCACTATCCTCGTAAAAACTCTTCACTGCTTTCAGTAAAACCTACCTCCTACACATACCCTGCAACATCTGCACATTGCCCCATTTCCACTCTGTTCAATACGCTTTTCCAAATCCATAAATGTTATTTTTTTTTTTACCACAAAAACCTCTTTAGCTTATCTAAATACTGTTCACTTATATGTTTCCTGTCAAACCTGGTCCACACACCCCTACCTTTCCTAAAGCCTCCTTGTTCATCTGCTTCCTATTCTCGTCTTACTTCTTAATTCTTTCAATAATAACTCTACCTTTTAACTTTACCAGGTATACTCAACAGACTTATTTTTTTATTTTTTTTATTTATCACATGGCCGATTCCCACCAAAGCAGGGGGGCCCGAAAAAATAAGAAAACTTTCACCATCATTCACTCACACTGTCTTGCCAGAAGGGTGCTTTACACTAAATTTTTAAACTGCAACATTAACACCCCTCCTGGCAGAGTGAGTCACTGTACTTCCCATCTCCAGGACTCAAGTCCGGCCTTGCCGGTTTTCCCTGAACCCCTTCATTAATGTTACTTGCTCACACTCCAACAGCACCGTCAAGTATTAAAACCATTTTGTTCTCCTTTCACGCCTATCATACACGACTCAACGCCATGGCCTGCTGGAAGTCCAAGCCCCTCGCCCACATAACCTCTTTACCCCCTCCCTCCAACCTTTCCTAGGCCGACCCCCTACCCCGCCTTCCTTCACTACAGACTGATACATCTTGAGTCATTCTGTTTCGTCCATTCTCTTACATGTCCGAACACCTAACAACCCTTCCTCAGACCCTCAGGAAACAGTTTGGTAATCCCGCACTTACTCCTAACTTCCAAACTACGAAATTCTCTGCATTATATTCCACACCACACAGTGCCTCAGACATGACATCTCCATCTCCAGCCTTCTCCTCGCTGCAACATTCATCACCCACGCTTCACACCCATATAAGAGCGTTGGTAAAAACTATACTCTCTACATTCACTCTTTGCCTCCAAGGACAAGTTCTTTGTCTCCACAGATCCTATGTGCACACTCTCTCTTTTCCCTCATTAATTCGTGATTCACCTCATCTTTATAGACCATCAGCTGACAGTCACTCACAAATATCTGAATACGTTCACCTCCTCCATTCTCTGTCCCTCCAACATCTGATTATTCAATCTTTCATCACTAATCTTTTTGTTATCCTCATAACCTTTACTCTTTCTGTATTCCCATTTAATTTTTTCTTTTGCACACCCTTCCAAATTCATCCACCAATCCTGCAATTCTTTCAGAATCTCCCAGAGCACAGTGTCATCAGCAAGTGCAAAAAAACAAACTGTGACAACTCCACGTTATGTGTGAATCTTTATCTTTTAACTCCACGCCTCTTGCCAAAGACCTCGCATTTACTACTCTTACACCCCCTCTATTAAATATATTAACAACCACGGATGACATACACACATCCTTGTCTAAGGCCCTCTTTTACTGGGAATAAAAATTTCCCTCTTTCCTACATACTCTAACTTGAGCCTCACTATCCTAGTAAAAACTTCTTCACTGCTTTCAGTAACCTACCTCTACACCATACAACTTGCAACATCTGGCCACATTTGCCCCCCTATCCACTGTCATACGCCTTTACCAAATCCATAAATGCCACAAAGACCTCTTTAGCCTTATCTAAATACTGTTCACTTATTATGTTGCACTGTAAACACCTGGTCCACACACCCCCTACCTTTCCTTAAAGCCTCCTTGATCATTGCTATTTATTTCGTTCTTACTTTAATTTCTTTAATTATAACCTCTACCATACACTTTACCAGGTACACTCAACAGACTTATCCCCTATAATTTTTTGCACTCTCTTTTGGTCCATTTGCCTTATACAAAGGCATACTTTGCGTGCTCTCTGCCAATCCTAGTTTACCTTACCCTCTTCCAATCATTTATTAAATAATAGCACCAATACACTCCAAAACTTATCCCCACCTGCTTTTAACTTTTCCATCTTTATCCCATCAACCGGTGCCTTACCCCTTTCATTGTACCTACTGCTTCACGAAATTCCTCACACTCACCAAATTGGCTCTTCCTCACTCCTAAAGATGTTATTCCCTCCTTGCACTATACACGGTAATCACAAGCTTCCTATCTTCGGTCAACATTTAACACACCCTCAAAATATTCTTCCATCTTCCAAATACCTCTATACTCTTCCATTTAATAACTCTCCTCTCCTATTTTAACTGACAAAAATCCCATCTGTTCTCTAGGCTTCATTAACTTGTTTTTTAAATTCTCACTCAAAACTTTTTTTATTTCACAAAATTTCGTTGATAACATCTCACCCACTCTCTTTTGCTCTCTTTTTACATTGCTTACCACTCTCTTAACCTCTCTCTTTTTCTCCATATACTCTTCCCACCTTGCATCACTTCTACTTTGTAAAAACTTCTCATATGCTAACTTTTTCTCCTTACAAACTCTTTTTACATAAATTCCACCAATCGCCCCTCTTCCCTCCTGTAACCTTTCCCTGTAACCACAAACTTCTGCTGAACATTCCAACACTACATTTTTAAACCTACCCCATACCTCTTCGACCGCATTGCCTATGCCTCATTAGCCCATCTATCCTCCAGTAGCTGTTTATATCTTACCCTAACTCCCTCCTCTTTTAGTTTATAAACCTTCACCTCTCTCTTCCCTGGGGTTTCCCATTCTCCTTGTATCCCATCTACCTTTTACTCTCAGTGTAGCTACAACTAAAAAGTGATTGATATATCTGTGGCCCCTTTTATAAACATGTCCCAATCCTGAAGTCTACTCACAGTCTTTTATCTCCCAATACATAATCCAACAAACTACTGTCATTTCGGCCTACTTGTATACTGAAATTTTAAAAAAGTTATAAACCCTTGTATTTAAACACATCGAACACCGTTTTTTAAACACCTGACCATTGTTATTTAGACACTGTGAATACTGTTTTTTAAACAATCTGAATACTTGTTTTTATACATTCTGACCACTGTTATTTGGATATTGTGAACAAGTGTGACCATGGCGTAATAGCGCACAAAATGCGTGCTAAAGGAATAAAAAGGAAAAGTCGGTCGATGGATCTATAATTCCTCACTAACAGAACACAGAGAGTAGTCGTCAACAGAGTAAAGTCAGAGGCAGCTACGGTGGAAAGCTCTGTTCCACAAGGCACAGTACTCGCTCCCTCTTGTTCCTCATCCCCATATCCGACATAGACAAGGATGTCAGCCACAGCAAACCCTGGGCTTCCTTTGCAGATGAACCCGAATCTGCTGACAGTGTCTTCCATTGCAGACACTGCAAAGCTCCAGGCGGACATCAACCAAAATCTTTCAGTGGGCTGCAGAAAACAATATGAAGTTCAACGATGAGAAATTTCAATTACTCAGATATGGTAAACTGAGGAAATTAAATTTCATCAGAGTACAAAACAAATTCTGGCCAAAAATAGAGCGAAACACCAACTGTAAAAGGACCTGGGAGTGATCATGCCCGGAGGATCTCACCTTCAAGGACCATAACATTGTATCAATCCATCTGCTAGAAAAATGACAGGATGGATAATGAGAACCTTCAAAACTAGGGAGGCCAAGCCCATGATGACACTCTTCAGGTCACTTGTTCTTTCTAGGCTGGAATATTGCTGCACACTAACAGCACCTTTCAAGGCAGGTAAAAATTCCCGACCTAGAAAATGTACAGAGAACTTTCACGGCGCGAATAACGGAGATAAAACACCTCAATTATTTGGGGGCCTTGGGTTCCTAAACCCGTATTCCCCGGAACGCAGGAGGGAGAGATACATGATTATATACACCTGGAAAATCCTAGAGGGGCTAGTACCGAACTTTTCACACGAGAATCACTCACTATCGAAAACAAAAGAATTTGGGAGACGATGCACCATCCCCCCAATGAAAAGCAGGGGTGTCACTAGCACGTTAAGAGACCATACAATAAGTGTCAGGGGCCCGAGACTGTTCAACTGCCTCCCAGCACACATAAGGGGGATTACCAACAGACCCCTGGCAGTCTTCAAGCTGGCACTGGACAAGCACCTAAAGTCAGTTCCGGATCAGCCGGGCTGTGGCTCGTACGTTGGTTTGCGTGCAGCCAGCAGCAACAGCCTGGTTGATCAGGCTCTGATCCACCAGGGGAGGCCTGGTCACAGACCGGGCCGCGGGGGCGTTGACCCCCGGAACTCTCTCCAGGTAAACTGTTATTTAAACACTCTGAACACTGTTATTTAAACACTCTGAAAACTGTTATTTAAACACTCTGAACACTGTTTTTTTAAATCATGTTAATTTCCCAAACTTTATTTAAACATCGCTGTATTTCCTCGGGCTGTTAAATTTAAACACCAACCCACTGTTTTTAAAAACACCTGAAAAGTTTTTTAAAAACACCTGAAACAGATTTAAACCTCTGAAAGTTTTTTAAACACTCTGAACATGTTATTTAACATCTGAAAATTTTATTTAAACACTTGAACACTTTTTTTTTTAAATCTTTAAAGCCCACAAACTCTGGAAATCCGTCTGTATCCGCTCGCGCGCGGCACACATGTATCCCAAACAACACACAAAACACACCACACACACACACACACCACACCCCACACCCACACCCCCCCACACACACAACACCACCCACACAAACAACAACACAAAGGGACCATTTGGGAAAGTGAAGACACAGATGAAACAGGGATTTTTGGAAGTTTTTCTTCCCCATAGGTAGTCGGGAAGGGGGAATAGTTTTGGGGAAGCGATGTAGAGAGGCAGGATCCTACATAGTTTTAAGCAAGGTATGATAAATTCACGGTTCGGGGATGACCTAGAGCGCCCAGTGAAGAGGTTTGGGCCAGGAGTTGGACTCGACCCCTGCAACCTCAACTGGGGTGAAACAATTTGGTGGTAATACACACACCACATCATACACACACACACTCATACACACATCACACACTACACAACATTCTCTCTCCCACAAAACACACCCCACACAAAAACACACACACACACAAAAACCCACAAAACCCCACACACCCCACACACAAAAACCACACAAGTACCCAAAAAAGGATTATGCAAAAATGGAGCCCAAAGGGAAAAGGAAAAAGGCACTAAAATGGATCAGGGAATATTGTCAGGAAGACGCAGCGAGTATGGTAGGGCGAGGTGTCAGAGTGGGCACCTGTACCGGGGGTCCACGGGGGTCAGCCCCTAGGCCCGTGCTGTTTCTGTATTTGTAAACGACATGACGGGGGGATAAACCCCGGGGTGCCCCTTTTTGCGATGACGTGAAGTTGATGAGAAAAATTCATTCGATCGAAGACCGGGCAGAACTAAAAGGGATTAGACAGGCGCAACCGGGGCCCACCCAATTGGGCCCTGGAGTTCAACCCCCGCCAAGTGCAAAGTCATGAAGTTGGGGATGGGCAAAAAAGCCCGCGACGGAGTACGTCTGGGGGGCCCAGAGACAAAAAACGTCATCAAGGAAAAAGTTTTGGGGGTGAGTAAACACCAGGCACATTGAAGGACATCAACCAAATAAGCTGCAGCACATGAGCCCCTGGAAAACCTCAAAAACAGCTTTTCGATGTCTTTGAAAGGGAAATCGTTAGGCCCTGTCACCGTGTACGTTCCCCAATTGGGTATGCGGCACCTGTTTGGAACCCACCCCTAGCCAAGCATGTAAAGAAATAGAGAAAGTGCAAAGGTTTGCAACAAGACGACCGGAGGAAGGAGAATGGGGACATGAAAAGACTTACAAAATACTGAGGGGAATGCAAGGTGGACAAAGACAGGATGTTCCGAGATGGACACAACAAACGGGGCACGAAGCGAAGACACAATATCACGGGGTGTTAGGAAGTATTTCTTTAGCCACAGGTAGTCGGAAGGGAAAAGTTGGGAGCGATGTAGGGAGGCAGGACCTACATAGCTTTAAGCAAGGAACGAAAAGCTCAGGTTCAGGGGGTGACCTAGTAGCGACCATGAATGGCGGGGCCCGGGGGCTTTAAAACGACCCCGCAACCCCAATAGGTGAGGCAAATGGGGTGTACCACACACACATACACACACAGGGTAATCCTAGTAGCGAAAGCAAAAAGGGTGGGGCTAGGGCTGTGACTGACCCCCGCAAAAACCCACAATACACTTTTATACACACACAAAATGAAAAAAAATCCCGGGAATGTGATAAAAACACGACGCGCTTTTAAAATTTTACAATTTTTTAGTGTATGTTCTGATACCAACCAATTAACTTGCATAACTTATGAAACATTTAAAAATTGCCCATAACAGGTAAAAATATAAGTTAACAGTCATCATGACGACATACTAATTTGTTTCTTTAATATAGTTAACTAGGGTTGAAAATTTGAAGCGATCGGGAAAAGGGCGTTCTGAAGGATAAAGAAAGCTTCGAGGGGAAATTAACAACAATGTAAAAATAACAATAACAACGGTAAAAACAACAATGGAAAAAAATGGTAAAAAAAAACAGTAACAATATAACAGTAAAATCAACCTAACCATCACCCCAACAAGCAGACACTAAAAACGTCAAAAACCATTGTGGGATGCAAAGAACGTAAAACCCTTTTTTCGGGCCCTGGACACCCCCCCATTTACGGCTATCTCCCCCCCCCGCGAACCGGTTGCTAAGAGTTTAGATGGGGCCCCCCGTTTAATAGGACCGGTTTAGCCAATAAGAAGATGGTTTTGGCAATCGCAGAGGGTTTTGTGGGTACCATTCCCGTTGCCCCTTTCATTCCCATTTTTAGAGCTGGTTTAAGCACGGGCTGTATCTTGTGGCTTCTATTTTGCCTTGCTTACCGTGGAGTGCACTAACTTATCATTTTACATAGTGTACAATTTCTGTTTAAAATTTGGGGAAGGAAATATAAGTCTAAACTTTTTCGGGTTTAAAAGGCCTTTTGGAATCCTGGTTGAAATAACCATCCCAAAAGACCCGAACTTCCAGGCTGCTGCTACTTATTCCCGGAACGTCACTCATTTTTCAAGTTAAATTTTAAAGAGGTGGGTACCGGAGGGTATGTTAAGATAAAATTTACTGACGATTTCCCGTCTCTTCGGGGAGGCTGCTGACCCCAGTGACACTGTGCATAGCAAAACTCTCGTTAATGGTGGCCCGAGGGGGAAAAAGGGGAAAATTGTTTCACTGCTTCTTGGTTACTATTTTTTGTTTTTGCTGCAACCTCTTACAGGGTGGGGAGTGGGGGAGAGTAATATTACGAAGGGGGGTGGAAAAGGAAAAGGTGGTGTGGTATGGTGTGTTTTGGGGTTTTTGTGTCTGTGTTGTGTTATTGGTGTTTGTGGGTTTTTGGTATTTGGTATATTTTTGGTGGTGTGTTTTGGTAATTTTTGTGGTGTGCTTGTGTTTGTGTTGTGCTGTGCTTGGGGTGTGTTGTTGGTGTGTTTGAGTGTTTATTGCGTGGTTGTTGTGGGTGTGTGGTTGTGGTGTCTAATGATTGTGGTAGTAGTGTGTTTGGTGTGTAGTGTTTGGGGTTTTTTGCGTGATTGCAGTGCTGGGGTTTTGGTTTGTATTGGGGTGGGGTTGGGTACCACCCCCCAACTACCAAAACTATCCCTGCTATAGTTTTTCCTCCACTGACCCTCATCTTTCCAAACAATGAATATCATTTTAAAAAAGCCATTTCCAATAACCTCCAAACAATGACCTTTTTTTGGAGCTATGACAGAGACCGCTGATGATTAATATCATCTGTCTAGCAATGCGGAAACCTGAGGTAATTAATTATGGATTCTTAAAATTAAATTTTTGGTTAATGGGGGAACATGACTTTCCTGGTTTTTGAGGGGGCACATTTTTATAGTTGGGGGAAAATGTTTAAATGCAAAAAAAACCCCTTTTTTAAAACGACTTTAAATGGAAAAATCAACTATACATTTTTCCATAATGAACTTTGGGGTTCAAACCCCCTAGCAGACTTCCGCTGAAATTCATCGGGGGAAACCAAACTTTCACCAACACGATTCCCCTGAGAACTTTTATGGGTCAAAAACTCACACCCAAATGTTCCAGGGTGTGAGTTTTGCAACAAACGTGAGATTATTCAGTCGGAGATGGTTCTCAGAAAAATAGTCGTTAATTATTAAATTGATTTACCGAAGAATATTTGTCAAAAAATATACACTTTTATTCTTACAAATGTAAATATAATTAGAAATATGCATGCATGTAATAATACAGGCAGAGAAACAGAAAGAAAACAGATACTGGAGCCTCAGGATAAAATACCTACCTGCAGTTCCTGGCACCACACAAGCGTATTGTTTTCAACTCCTCCCGCTAATGCTTGCTCATCTTCACATTATGTAATCTCATTATTTGTGCCTCATTCAAATTTAATTAGGAACAATCTAGGTTAAACGTTAAATAATGAATATATAATTCCTGGTATTGCTTGCGAATGTATAGAAACGGACTTGTAAACATGGTAGAAAACGATGTGAAGGAGAAAGCACCGACGAAGTCTACGGATACCACCCGCCGCATTTCAATGCTCGGGAGAATTACGCTCACTGTAATTGTCTTTTTAAATTTTTCCTCCTCTGTCTCCAGTTGTCTTCTGATTTTCTTCCAGTTCTCTTGGCATAATAATGGTTCAGAGGTTCTCCCTCAAGTTGAATACAAATATGAACTGACTGTCACGCTAAAGTGTTAAACAGACATTGAATTGTATCTTCACACCGTGTGGAGCTGCATAACCCACATGGGTTTAGCACTTCACGTGCCAGGACCTGAGTCTCGACCCCTGCAACCACAATTAGGTGAGTACACACACACACACACACACACACACACACACACACACACACACACACACACACACACAAAGTGTTTTTAAGGCGTGCAGTAACCGCTAGCAGTAATCAGTGGTAGTGACAACGTCAGTGAACAATCCTACGAGTGATAACTAAAGTTATTAGTTAAAAAAAGTCGAGAGGAAGCCTGAAATCATTAATTTTTCAAAGTGCCAAACTGTTGTGGGTCTACTAGGACTGTTGCCACACAGATTCAAACATACAAAGATCAAAGTGAGTGTGGAAGCGGGTGTTCAAGAATTACCAGCGTTTGGTTAACAAGTGAAATGTGGGGCACCATACAGTGAGAGTGAAAAAGTTAATAAGCAAAAAAGGAGAAAGGAAAAATAAAATATACAACAAGGGAAGGTGGCAGTAGTAGGCCTGCTGAGGCAGTGACGTCACACAAGTTGTGTACCATTATACATATAAAGTGAAGTGTATATAATGTGAAGTGTATACTATCATAAGTGAAAAGTGAAATCGCGTGAGGAACGTGGGATGTATGAGCATATATGGTTATGAACATCACGGGTGAAGGATCTCCAAAATAGTGATTTAAGGCTTATGTACGACGACTACGTCATCAGCATCTGGCAACTTATCACCGCACCGCTGCCAGCGCAAGTATCACTCACCTATTGTGGTTTGCATGTTGCAGGCTCTGGCTTCTGGTCTTGCATCACTGTTAGATACTGGTCACTCACACCTGCAAGCTATTACCAGAATTAGAGTAGAAATAGCATAGATAAAGTGAAGATAGTGTTGACGAGTGTAAGGTGTAGAGCAGACTAGCGAGTGGTAGCGCAGTATTACTACTGGTAATTATTAGCAGCATGAATACCTAGGAAGCTAGGAAGTCATCTCTCAATGTGAACAAGGAATAGGATAATAACCAGTAATAATTGATACTTAAATCCATTAAGGGCAATAAGTGGAGTAGCATTACTAGGAAAGACAGCTGGGACTAAATTTGAGCCTACACGACAGAGAGGTATAACTGATCTTTCAACCACACCAACCATACATCCCCTAACATCTCTCACTCACACACACACACAAGGGTAGACACTCATAGAAGCTTTAGACCCTAGTAGCAATTTCCG
>NW_026508797.1:0-2500 GCF_026875155.1 Cherax quadricarinatus
CCCCTGCAGGCGGGTTCGTGTGCTTGGATTTTTGTCCTTTTTAATTCCTTTATTGAAGTCTAAAGCGATGGCGACTCGGTTTTACTTGTGAAAGACTTTTGAGACTTTAGTGCAACCTGACTGTTGGAAAATTATAACTTTGCTGGGAGTGGTTTGATGCGGGGAGAATTTATGATCTGAAGAGCTCTTTTCTTGCATCTTGATGAAAAAAAAGAAAAAATGTAACTCTGTGAATGTTTGGTGAATGTATGTACACTCCTCGTCAAGAAACTCAGGACTACAAATTCGGTATGCTCTTAGGAAAAACCCATAATGAGCCTCTTTGGTCTTGGTACCCTTGACGGGAATAGAAGTGTGTGAGATCATTTTTATTGGTGGGTTTCCGATAAACTTGAAATCTTAGGATGTTGTCTCCACCGACAATTTCCAAAAAAGTGTACTGCGATCCGTGATTAAAAGTCATCTGGCTGATATAAGGAAGAGGATACGTCTGGTAAACGTCAACTGGACATAGAGACGCCCTCAGACCCACCACGAAAAATGATAAAGATCTGAATTATCAAAATAAAAAGGACATAAATTTTAAATAAATAAATAAATAAATGTGTGTATGTGGGGTTATATGTGTGTGTGTGCGTGTGTGTGCGTGTGTGTGTGTTTTGAGTCCTCCAAGAACGAAGGGGACGAGGTTATAATTAGGATAAATTCAATAGTAGTCAGATTCAATTATTTTTTTTATTTTTAATTAAGAATGTAATCAGGAGTCTATTATTATTAGTTCCATGGAGTTTCCTGAAAAAAAACTATAGAAAACAAATAAAAATAGTGAGTTTTGGTATGACAACACTGCAGTATCTTTTATGAGTGACTGTGGGTTTTGAACCCCACTCAAGGTATTTTTTTTATGAGTGGGTTCGAACCCCACTCAAGGTATTTTTTATGAGTGGGTTCGAACCCCACTCAAGGTAATTTTTTTATGAGTGGGTTCGAACCCCACTCAAGGTATTTTTTATGAGTGGGTTCGAACCCCACTCAAGGTATTTTTTTATGTGGGGTTCGAACCCCACTCAAGGTATTTTTTTATGAGTGGGTTCGAACCCAACTCAAGGTATTTTTTTATGAGTGGGTTCGAACCCCACTCAAGGTATTTTTTTATGAGTGGGTTTGAACCCCACTCAAGGTATTTTTTATGAGTGGGTTCGAACCCCACTCAAGGCATTTTTATGTGTGGGGTTTGAACCCTACTCAAGGTATTTTTTATGAGTGGGTTCGAACCCCACTCAAGGTATTTTTTTATGTGTGGGTTCGAACCCCACTCAAGGTATTTTTTTATGAGTGGGTTCGAACCCCACTCAAGGTATTTTTTTATGAGTGGGTTCGAACCCCACTCAAGGTATTTTTTTATGAGTGGGTTCGAACCCCACTCAAGGTATTTTTTTATGAGTGGGTTCGAACCCCACTCAAATTATTTTTTATGAGTGGGTTCGAACCCCACTCAAGGTATTTTTTGAGTGGGTTCGAACCCCACTCAAGGTATTTTTTTATGTGTGGGTTCGAACCCCACTCAAGGTATTTTTTTGAGTGGGTTCGAACCCCACTCAAGGTATTTTTTATGAGTGGGTTCGAACCCCACTCAAGGTATTTTTTATGAGTGGGTTCGAACTCCACTAAAGGGTTTTTTTTTATGAGGGGGGTTCAAACCCCCACACAAGGTTTTTTTTATGATTGGGTTCGAACCCCACTAAAGGAAATTTTTTTGTGTGGGTTTCAAACCCCCCACTAAAGGGAATTTTTTTATGACTGTACTTTTGATAGCCCTTTTGGCTTAGCGCTTTTTTTTTAAAATTATAATAAAAAGTAAAGAAAAAGGGAACACAAGTGCAACTAATTTTACTTTTAAATTTGGGGGCAATTTTTTCGCTTTTTCCGGGAGCTTTATCAAGCCTTTACAAACAATCCCTGGCCCACAGGGGGTATAAAAAAAAGGCTCAGAGTGGGGGTTTAATACTATTAATATCCTTTGACCCTTTATATACCCTCGGCCCAAAGGGGAGGGGCCCCTCGAAAATTGAGACCCCGGGCCAGACAAAGGGTTTTGGGCCCAACATTGTACATACCCCCCAGGTGGCACCCGGGGAAATGAGGGGGGCAAAATGATGCACCAAGCAGCAACAGCCTATCCACAGGTTGGGATTACGCCCCCAACCCCCCCAAACGACAACCAAACTGGGGGCTCCCAGAGCCATGAAATTTAGGGGGGAGGTTTTGGGAAAAACCCCCCATCTCAACAGTGGTACCGACCGCCCTCGGGAGAACCCCCCCCAAAATTGATAAAGCGGGTCCAGGGGGCATTACCCCCCATGGGCTTCTTTTTGGGCTTTCCCACAGCCAAATGATTTTAGAAAAGGGCTAGGAGGAATGTGCCATTACTGTCCACGTTGTCCAGGGGCCCCTAACACACATCTCGGTTTGGAAATTACTGAAACTCCCCCGGGAACTA
>NW_026508797.1:7500-11695 GCF_026875155.1 Cherax quadricarinatus
TCAGCAGGTACTCAGAAGGTACTCAGTAGGGACTCAGTAGGTGCTCAGCAGGTACTCAGAAGGTACTCAGAAGGTACTCAGTAGGGACTCAGTAGGTGCTCAGCAGGTACTCAGAAGGTACTCAGTGGGGACTCAGTAGGTCCCTTAGCAGGTACTCAGAAGGTACTCAGTATGGACTCAGTAGGTGCTCAGCAGGTACTCAGAATGTACTCAGTAGGGACTCAGTAGGTGCTCAGCAGGTACTCAGAAGGTACTCAGTAGGGACTCAGTAGGTGCTCAGCAGGTACTCAGGAGATACTCAGTAGGGACTCAGTAGGTGCTCAGCAGGTACTCAGAATGTACTCAGTAGGGACTCAGTAGGTGCTCAGCGGGTTACTCAAAGGAACTAAGTAGGTGCTCAGCAGGTACTCAGAAGGTACTCAGTAGGGACTCAGTAGGGACTCAGTAGGTGCTCAGCAGGTACTCAGAAGGTACTCAGAAGGTACTCAGTAGGGACTCAGTAGGTGCTCAGCAGGTACTCAGAAGGTACTCAGTAGGGACTCAGTAGGTGCTCAGCAGGTACTCAGAAGGTACTCAGTAGGGACTCAGAAGGTGCTCAGCAGGTACTCAGAAGGTACTCAGTAGGGACTCAGTAGGTGCTCAGCAGGTACTCAGAAGGTACTCAGAAGGTACTCAGTAGGGACTCAGTAGGTGCTCAGCAGGTACTCAGAAGGTACTCAGTAGGGACTCAGTAGGTGCTTAGCAGGTACTCAGAAGGTACTCAGTATGGACTCAGTAGGTGCTCAGCAGGTACTCAGAATGTACTCAGTGGGGAAACTCAGTAGGTGCTCAGCAGGTACTCAGAAGGAACTCAGTAGGACTCAGTAGGTGCTCACAGGTACCAGAAGATACTCAGTAGGACTCAGTAGGTGCTCAGCAGGTACTCAGAATTTTACTCAGTAGGGACTCAGTAGGTGCTCAGCAGGTACTCAGAAGAACTCAGTAGGTGCTCACAGTTACTCAGCAGGTACTCAGAAGGTACTCAGTAGGGACTCAGTAGGTGCTCAGCAGGTACTCAGAAGGTACTCAGTAGGGACTCAGTAGGTGCTCAGCAGGTACTCAGAAGGTACTCAGTAGGGACTCAGTAGGTGCTCAGCAGGTACTCAGAAGGTACTCAGTAGGGACTCAGTAGGTGCTCAGCAGGTACCAGAATGTACTCATAGGGACTCAGTGGGTGCTCAGCAGGTACTCAGAAGGTACTCAGTAGGGACTCAGTAGGTGCTCAGCAGGTACTCAGAAGGTACTCAGTAGGTACTCAATAAGAGATTAAGATTTCGTTAGTAATTTTTAAGCTATGTTATTGATGTTTAATTATTGTTGGTTCCAATATGTTGTCACTAGAATTTATTTTTAGCAGTAATATATGGTATAAAGTTAATTTTTGATGTGTGTTTATTTTACTAGTGTTAATATTTATTGTAGTAATTATTGTGAGTTGAAATAAGATTTATAGAGGCGAGTTAAACTGCTTTTGTACTTTTGTGAAGAACTTGTATTGAAACTCTGATGGTAAATTATTATGTAAACAAACTTTATAACCCATAACCCGGCCGGGTTTTAAACCCGCGGTCAGAGAGTCTCACAACTCCAGACCGTCGTGTTAGCCACTAGACCAGCTAGCTTAAACCCGCGGTCAGAGAGTCTCACAACTCCAGACCGTCGTGTTAGCCACTAGACCTGCTAGCTTAAACCCGCGGTCAGAGAGTCTCACAACTCCAGACCGTCGTGTTAGCCACTAGACCAGCTAGCTTAAACCTGCGGTCAGAGAGTCTCACAACTCCAGACCGTCGTGTTAGCCACTAGACCAGCTAGCTTAAACCCGCGGTCAGAGAGTCTCACAACTCCAGACCGTCGTGTTAGCCACTAAACCAGCTAGCTTAAATCCGCGGTCAGAGAGTCTCACAACTCCAGACCGTCGTGTTAGCCACTAGACCAGCTAGCTTAAACCCGCGGTCAGAGAGTCTCACAACTCCAGACCGTCGTGTTAGCCACTAGACCAGCTAGCTTAAACCCGCGGTCAGAGAGTCTCAACTCCAGACCGTCGTGTTAGCCACTAGACCAGCTAGCTTAAACCCGCGGTCAGAGAGACTCACAAATCCCCGACCGTCGTGTTAGCCACTAGACCAGCTAGCTTAAACCCGCGGTCAGAGAGTCTCCACAACTCCAACCGTCGTGTTTAGCCTTAGACCATCTAGCTAAACCCGCGGTCAGAGAGTCTCAAAACTCCAGACCGTCGTGTTAGCCACTAGACCAGCTAGTTTAAACCCGCGGTCAGAGAGTCTCACAACTCCAGACCGTCGTGTTAGCCACTAAACCAGCTAGCTTAAACCCGCGGTCAGAGAGTCTCAACTCCAGACCCTCGTGTTAGCCACTAGACCAGCTAGCTTAAACCCGCGGTCAGAGAGTCTCACAACTCCAGACCGTCGTGTTAGCCACTAGACCAGCTAGCTTAAACCCGCGGTCAGAGAGTCTCACAACTCCAGACCGTCGTGTTAGCCACTAGACCAGCTAGCTTAAACCCGCGGTCAGAGAGTCTCACAACTCCAGACCGTCGTGTTAGCCACTAGACCAGCTAGCTTAAACCCGCTTTCAGAGAGACTCACAACTCCAGACCGTGGTGTTAGCCACTAGACCAGCTAGCTTAAACCCGCGGTCAGAGAGTCTCACAACTCCAGGCCGTCGTGGTAGTGTGGTGTGTGCACTTGTTGAGTGTGGTGTGTGCACTTGTTGAGTGTGGTGTGTGCACTTGTTGAGTGTGGTGTGTGCACTTGTTGAGTGTGGTGTGTGCGCTAACTGTGGGTTCGTACCCCAATTTTTTTTTTTTTACTGACTGGGGTTCGAACCCCACTCGTTTTTTTTTTTTTTTTTTTTACTGACTGAGCACTGTATAGCCCTTGTGGCTTAGTGCTTCTTTTTTATAATAATAATAATAATATGACTGACTGTGGGTTCGAACCCCACTCGTTTTTTTTTTTTTTTTTTTTTTTACTGACTGTGGGTTCGAACCCTACTCGTTTTTTTTTTTTTTTTTTTTTTTTTTTTTTGCTGACTGTGGGATCGAACCCCACACTTTTTTTCTTTTTTCTTTTTTTTTACTGACTGTAGCGCTGTATAGCCCTTGTGGTTTAGCGCTTCTTTTCGATAATAATAATAATAATATGACTGACTGTGGGTTCGAACCCCACTCGTTTTTTTTTTTTTTTTTTTTTTTTTCTGACTGTGGGTTCGAACCCCACTCGTTTTTTTTTTTTTTTACTGACTGTAGTGCTGTATAGCCCTTGTGGCTTAGTGCTTCTTTTTGATAATAATAATAAAAATAATATGACTGACCCGTGGGTTCGAACCCCACTCGTTTTTTTTTTTTTTTTTTTTTTTTTACTGACTGTGGGATCGAACCCCACTGGTTTTTTTTTTTTTTTTTTTTTTTACTGACTGTGGGTTCGAACCCCACTCGTTTTTTTTTTTTTTTTTTTTTTACTGACTGTGGGTTCGAACCCCACTCGTTTTTTTTTTTTTTTACTGACTGTAGCGCTGTATAGCCCTTGTGGCTTAGCACTTCTTTTTGATAATAATAATAATAATAATATGACTGACTGTGGGTTCGAACCCCACTCGTTTTTTTACTGACTGTGGGTTCGAACCCCACTCTTTTTTTTTTTTTTTTTTTTTACTGACTGTGGGTTCGAACCCCACTCGTTTCTTTTTTTTTTTTTTTTACTGACGTAGCGCTGTATGCCCTTGGGCTTTAGCGCTTCTTTTTTTATAATAAAATAATAATAATAATATGACTGACTGTGGGTTCGAGCCCCACTCGTTTTTTTTTTTTTTTTTTTTACTGACTGTGGGTTCGAACCCCACTCGTTTTTTTTTTTTTTACTGACTGTGGGTTCGAACCCCACTCTTTTTTTTTTTTTTTTTTTTACTGACTGTGGGTTCGAACCCCACTCTTTTTTTTTTTTTTTTTTTTTTTTCTGACTGTGGGTTTGAACCCCCCCTCGTTTCTTTTTATTTTTTTTTTTTGCTGTAGCGCTTATAGCCTTGTGGCTTAGTGCTTCTTTTGATAAAATAATAAAATAAAAGACTGACTGTGGGTTCGAGCCCCCCTCGTTTTTTTTTTTTTTTTTTTTTTTTCTGACTGGGTTCGAACCCCACTGTT
>NW_026508798.1:0-14680 GCF_026875155.1 Cherax quadricarinatus
GGGTTTTTTCCTTGTAAGACTGTGTGTGTCTTTTAAACTAGGTGTGTTCGAAAAATAAGTGTGTCTTTTAAGACTGTAGTGTGTCTTGTAAGACTGTAGTGTGTCTTGTAAGAATACAGTTTTTCTTTTAAGATGAAGTGTGTCTTGTAAAACTACTGTGTGTCTTGTAACACTACAGTGTGTCTTGTAAGACTACAGTGTGTCTTGTAAGGCTGTAGTGTGTCTTGCAAGACTGTAGTGTGTCCTGTAAGATTGTAGTGTGCCTTGTAAGACTGTAGTGTGTCTTGTAAGACTAGAGTGTGTCTCGTAACACTACAGTGTGCCTTTTAAGACTGTAGTGTGTCTTGTAAGACTGTAGTGTGTCTTGTAAGACTGTAGTGTGTCTTGTAAGATTACAGTGTGTTTTGTAACACTACAGTGTGTCTTGTAAGACTATAGTGTGTCTTGTAAGACTGTAGTGTGTCTTGTAAAACTTTAGTGTGTCTTGTAAGAACGAAGTGTGTCTTGTAAGACTGGTGTGTGTCATGAAAGACTGTAGTGTGTCTTGTAAGACGGTAGTGTGTCTTGTAGCCAGTAGTGTGTCTTGTAAGACCATAGTGTGTCTTGTAAGACTGTAGTGTGTCTTTCAGGAGTACACTGTGACTTGTAAGACTGTAGTATGTTTTGTAAGACTAAAGAGTGTCTTGTAAGACTGGTGAGTGTCTTGTAAGACTGTAGTGTGTCTTGTAAGACTACAATGAGCCTTGTAACACTACAGTGCGTCTTGAAAGACTGTAATGTGTCTTGTAAGACAGTACTGTGTCTTGCAAGACTGTAGTGCGTCTTGTAAGACTGTACTGTGTCTTGCAAGACTACAGTGTATCATGTGAGACAGTAGTGTGTCTTGTAAGACTGTAGTGTGTATTGTAAGACTACAGTGTGTCTTGTAACACTACAGTGAGTCTTGTAAGACTATAGTGTGTCTTGTAAGACTGTAGTGTGTCTTGGAAGACTCTAGTGTGTCTTGTAAGACTAGAGTGTGTCTTGTAAGACTATAGTTTGTCTTGTAAGTCTGAAATGTGTCTTGTAAGACTGTAGTGTCTCTTGTAAGTCTGTAGTGTGTCTTGTAAGACTGTAGTGTGTCTTGTAAGACTGTAGTGTGTCTTGTAAGACTGTAGTGAGTCTTGTAGATAGATTGTGTCTTGTAAGACTTTATGTGTTTTGTAAGACTGTAGTGTCTGTCTTGTAAAGACGTAGTGTGTCTTGCAAGACTGGTGTGGGTCTTGAAAGACTGTATTGTGTCTTGTAAGACGTTAGTGGTCTTGTAAGAATTAATAGTGTGTCTTGTAAGACTGGTGTGTGTCTTTGAAAGACTGGTGTGTGTCTTGAAAGACTGTATTGTGTCTTGTAAGGGACGTTCTAGTGTTCGTACTTCTTGTAAGATATTAGTGTGGCTTGTAAGATGGTGTGTGTTCTTGAAAGACTGTTAGTGTGTCTTTGTAAGACTGTAGTAGTCTTGTAAGCCCTACTGTGTCTAGTAGAAGTAGTAGTTGTTGTGTTTGTAGATGTAGTGTGTCTTGTTAAGACTGTAGTGTGTATTTCTGGACTACCAATGTGTCTTGTATGACTGTAGTATGTTTTTGTAGACTAAAGGAGTGTCTTGTAAGAAATGGCGTGTGTCTTGTAAAACTTTCTTTTTTTTTTTTGGTGTGTCTTGTTAGACTACAGTGGAGTCTTTGTAACACTCCAGTGCGTCTGAAGACTGTTAGTGTTTCTTGTAAGACTGCTAGTGTGCCTTGTAGACGAGAGGTGTGTATTGTATCGTTGGCAGTGTATCTTGTTAGACTTAGTATGGTCTTGTAAGAGAAAAGTGTGTCTTGTAAGACTACAGAGTGCCTTGTAAGGAATGTAGTGTGTCTTGTGGACTAAAGTGTGTCTTGTAAGGGACTCTAGTGTGTTTTTTAAGGACTGTCGTGTGTCTTGTAAGACTACAGTTTGTTTTTAAGACTGAAGTGTGTCGGTAAGACTATAGTGTGTCTTGTAAGACTGTAGTGTGTCTTGCTAGACTGTAGTGTGGCCTGTAAGATTGTAGTGTGTCTTGTTATACTGTAGTGTGTCTGGTACGGACTACATGTGATTGTCTCGTTACACTTACAGTGTGTCTTTTAAGACCTGCATTATGTCTTGTATGGCTAGAACTGTGCTTGGAAGACTGGGATGTGTTGTCATGTTAGACTGAGTGTGTCTGGGTAGACTTGAACTGAAGTGTGTCTTGTAAGATACAGAGTGCCTTGCAAGACTGTAGGTGTCTTTAACACTAACAGTTGTCTTTTAAGACTGAAGTGTGTCTTGTAAAATCTACTGTGTGTCTTGTAACACTACAGTGTGTCTTGTATGACTATAGTGTGTCTTGTTAGGCTGTAGTGTGTTCTTGCAGACTTGTAGAGTGTCCTGATAAGATTGTAGTGTGCACTTGTAAACTGTAGTGTGTCTTGTAAGACTATGAGTGTGTCTCGTAACACTACCGTGTGTCTTTTAAGACTGTAGTTTAGTGGTGTCTTGTAAGACTTTAGTGGTCTTGTAAGACTAGAGGTGTTTCTTGTAAGACTAGAGTTTGTCTTGTAAGTCTGAAATGTGTCTTTGCAAGAATGTGTAGTGTGTCTTGCAAGACTGTGTGTGTCTTGCAAGACTCTGTAGTGTGTTTGTAAGACTGTAGTGTGTCTTTCAGGATACACTGTGACTTGTAAGATGTAGGTATATTTTGTAAGACTAAGAGTGTCTTGTAAGGACTAGGTGAGTGTTTGTAAGACTGTAGTGTGTCTTGTTAGACTACAGTCGAGCCTTGGAACACTACGTGCGTCTTGGAAGAATGTAATGTGTTCTTGTAAGTCAGTACTGTGTCTTGCAAGACTGTAGTGCGTCTTGTAAGACTGTACTGCTGTCTTGCAAGATACAGTGTTTTATGTAAGACAGTAGGGTGTCTTGTAAGCCTGTAGTGTGTATTGTAAGACTACGTTTGTCTTGTAACACTACAGTTGAGTCTTGTAAGACTATAGTGTGTCTTGTAGACTGTAGATGGTTTTGGAAGACTCTAGTGTGTTGGTAAAGACTCTAGTGTGTCTGTGTAAGACTGACTGTGTCTTGTACGAACTATGTTTGTTTGTAAGTCTGAAATGTGTTTGTTAAGACTGTAGTGTCTTTGTAAGTTGTAGTGTGTCTTGTAAGACTGTAGTGTGTTTTTGTAAGACTAACAGTGAGTTGTTCTTGTAAGACTGTAGTGTGTCTAGTAAGACTGTAGTGTTGGTCTTGTAGATTACAGTGTGTATTGTGCCTACCAGTTGTGTCTTGTAAGACTATAGTGTGTCTTGTAAGACTGTAGTGTGTCTTGAAAGACTACAGGTGTCTTGTAGACTGTAGAGTGTTTTGTAAGACTTGTAGACAGCCTGTACTGTCAGAGCACACAAGCTAGCGTCTGCTCTGACTAGTTCATATTTCGCGGCATCAGTGCTGCCCTCTGTGGCCTAACCTAGGTCGGTTGGAAACAAGACCACCCTCTTCACTCCTGCCTCGACGACTTGACGTACACATGTACTCCCCCTCCACGGACTGGGCTTGCGGTCACTCCCTCACACTGCCTGTTGAGTACTCACTCTACCCGTTAAAGACCAATCTAGTCCACGGGCGTATCATTGTTTTAAAAAAACCTCGCTACCTTCATCGGCACTAAACCGCTGTTTCAGCAGTAAGAACCGCAATAACAGACTGTTGTGTGTCTCGTAAGACTGTAGTTTGTCTTGATGACTAGAGATGGGAGTCTTGTAAGACAGTAGTTTGTCTTGTAAGTCTGTAGTGTGGTCTTGCAAGACTGCAGTGTGTGTTTTAAAGACTGAGTGTGGTCTTGTTAGGCTGTAGTGTGTCTTGTCAAGACTAAGTTTGTCTTTTAAGGGACTGATGTGTCTTGTAAAACTAATGTGTGTCTTGTAAACACTACAGTGTGTCTTGGAAGACTATAGTGTGTCTGTAAGGCTGTAGTGTGTCTTGCAAGATGTAGGGTGTCCTTGTAAGATTGTAGTGTGACTTGTAAGACTGTAGTGTGTCTTGTAAGGCTGAGTGGTCTCGTAACACTACAGTGTGTCTTTAAGACTGTAGTTGTGTCTTGTAAGTTGTAGTGTGTCTTGTAAGACTTGACTGCGTTTGTAAGGCTCTAGGACTGTGTCTTGTAAGACTGGAGTGGGTCATGTTAGACTGTAGTGTGTCTTGTAAGATGATGTGTCTTGTAAGACTACAGGACTGCCTTCTAAAGACTGAGTTGTCTTGTAGGACTAAAGTGTGTCTTGAAGACTTTGTGTGTCTTGTAAAAACTGTAGTGTGTCTGGTAAGACTGTAAATGTGTCTTTGTAAGACTGGTAGTGTGTCTTGTAAGACTGTGTAGTGTGGTCTTGTAAGATTACAGTGTGTTTTGTAACATACAGTGTGTTTGTAAGACTATAGTGTGTCTTGTAAGCTGTAGTGTGTCTTGTAAAATAAATAACTTTAGTGTGTCTTGTAAGAAACGAAAAGTTGTGTCTTGTAAGATGGTGTGTGTCATGTGAAAGATGTAGTTGGTGTCTTGTAAAGACGGTTAGTGTGTCTTGTAGCCAGTAGTGTGTCTGTAAGACCATAGTGTGTCTTTGTACGACTGTAGTGTGTCTTTCAGGCCTACACTGGGACTTGTAAGACTGTAGTATGTTTTGTTAAGACTAAAGAGTGTCTTGTAAGACTGGTGAGTGTCTTGTAAGACTGTAGTGTGTCATGTAAGACTACAATGTGCCTTGTAACACTACAGTGCGTCTTGAAAACTGTAGTGTGTCTTGTAAGACAGTACTGTGTCTTGCAGACTGTAGTGCGTCTTGTAGACTGTTACTGTGTCTTGCAAGACTACAGTGTTCATGTGAGACAGTAAGGGTGTTTGTAAGACTGTAGTGTGTATTGGTAAGGACTACAGTGTGTCTTTGTAACACTACAGTGAGTCTTGTAAGGACCTATAGTGTGTCTTGATAAGACTGTAGTGTGTCTGGAGACTCTAGGTGTGTCTAGTTAAGACTAGGGTGGGTATTGTAAGACTATAGTTGTCTTGTAAGTCTGAAATGTGTCTTGTAAGACTGTAGTGGTCTCTTGTAAGTCTGTAGAGGTGTCTTGTAAGACTGTAGTGTGTCTTGTAAGACTGTAGTGTGTCTTGTATGACTAGAGTGTGTCTTGTAAGACTAGAGTAGAGGTTTGTCTAGTAAGTCTGAAATGTGTTTTGCAAGACTGTAGTGTTTCTTGTAAGTCTGTTGTGTGTCTTGTAAGGACAGTAGTGTGTCTTGTAACACTAGAGTGAGTCTTGTAACACTACAGTTGTGTCTTGTAAGACTTGTAGTGTGTCTTGTAAGATATATTGGCGACTTGCAAAGATGGTGTGTGTGTGAAGACTGTAGGGTGTGTTTGTAAGACGGTAGGTGTTGTCTTGTAAAGATATTGGGTGTCTTGTAAGACTGGTGTGTGTCTGAAAGACTGGGTGTGTCTTGTAAGATGGCAGTATGTATTGGAAGCCTGTTAAGTGTATCTTGTAAGACCGTAGTGTGTCTAGTAAGTCTGTAGTGTGTCTTTTGAGGGACTACACTGTGTCTTGTAGACTGTAGTATGTTTTTAAAGACTAAAGAGTGTCCTGTAAGACGGACGTGTGTCTTGCTTGTAAAAGTGTAGTGTATCTTGTAAGGGACTACAGTTGAGTCTTGAACACTACAGGCGTCTTGAAAGACTGTTGTGTGTCTTGTAGCTGTAAGTGGGCCTTGTAAAGACGACAGTGTGTCTTGTATCGCTGTAGGTGTCTTGTTAGACGGTTAGTGTGTCATTGTAAGAATGAAGTGTGTCTTGTACGACTGATGTGTGTCTCGTAAGACTGTAGTGTGACTTGTAAGACAGTAGTGAGTCTTGGAAGACTGTAGTTTGTCTTGTAAGACTAGAGTGTGTCTTGTAGGACTTGAGTGTGCCTTGTAAGACTAAAGTGTGTCTTGTAAGACTGGTGTGCGTCTTGTAAGACTGTAGTGTGTCTTGTAAGACTGTAGTGTGCCTTGTAAGACTGTAGTGTGTCTTGTAAGACTGTAGTGTGTATTGTAAGACTACAGTGTGTCTTGTAAGACTGTAGCGTGTCTTGTAAGACTGTAGTGTGTCTTGTAAGATTACAGTGTGTCTTGTAGCACTACAGTGTGTCTTGTAAGAATATAGAGTGTCTTGTAAGACCCCTGTTAGTGTGTCTTGAAAGACTACAGTGTGTCTTGTAAGACTGTAGAGTGTCTTGTAAGACTGCAGTGTGTCTCGTAAGACTGTAGTTTTTGTCTTGGAAGACTAGGGAGTGAGTCTTGTAGACTGTAGTTTTCTTGTAAGTCTGTGTGTGTCTTGCAAGACTGCAGTGTGTGTTTTAAGAATGTTAGTTTGTCTTGTTAGATGTAGTGTGTCTGTTAAGAATGCAGTGCGTCTTGCAAGACTTAGTGTGTCGTGTAAGACTGTAGTGTATCTTGTAAACACTACAGTTTGTCTTTTAGATGATCTGTGTGTCTTGTAAAAAACTACTGTGTGTCTTGTAACACTACGTGTAGTATTGTAAGACTATAGGTGCTTGTATAGGCTGTAGTGTGTCTTGCAAGAACTGTCGTGTGTCTGTAGATTGTAGTGTGCCTGTAAGACTTGTTGTGTGTCTTGTAAGACTAGAGTGGGTCTCGTAACACTACAGTGTGTCTTTAAGACTGTAGTGTGTCTTGTAAGACTGTAGTGTGTCTAGTTAGACTTGACAGTGTATTGTAAGGCTAGACTGTGTCTTGTAAGATGTGAGTGTTTCTTGTTAGATGTAGTGTTGGTCTTGTTAGTACTTGAGTGTGTCTTGTAAGAATACAGACTTCCTTCTAAGACTGTAGTGTGTCTTGTCAGGGACTAAAGTTTGTCTTGGTAGACTGGTGTGTGGTCTTGTAAAATGTAGTGTGTCTTGTAAGACTGTTGTGTGTCTTGTAAGACTGTAGTGTGTGTCGTGTAAGACTGTTAGTGTGTTCTTGTAAGACTAGGTTGTGTCTTGTAAGACTTTAATGTGTTGTGTTAAGACTGTTGGGTGTCTTGTCAGACTGTGTGGTGTCTTTGAAAACATACGTGTGGTCTTGGTAAACTACAGTGTGTCTTGTAAACACTACATTGTGTCTTGTAAGATATAGTGTGTTTGTAAGAAATGTAGTGTGTCTTGCAAGATGGTGTGTGTCTTGGAAGACTGTATTGTGAATTGTAGACGTTAGTGTGTCTTGTAGAATATAGTGGTGTCTAGTAAGGACTGGTGTGTGGTTCATGAAAGACTGTAGTGTGTCTTTGTAAGACTTGTAGTATGTCTTGTAAGCCTCTACTGTTTCTTGTAAGACCGGTAGTAGTGTGTCTTGTAAGGACTGTAGTGTGTCTTGTAAGACTGTAGTGTGTATTTTGGACTACACTGTGTCTTTGTAAGACTGTAGTATGTTTTGTACGACTAAAGGTGTCTTGTATGACTGGCGTGTGGTCTTGTAAAAACTCTAGTGTGTCTTGTAAGACTACAGTGAGTCTTGTAAAACTACAGTGCGTCTTGAAAGACTGTAGTGTTTCTTGGTAAGGACTGTAGTGTGCCTTGTAAGACGAGAGTGTTGTCTTGTAACGTTGCAGTGATCTTGTTAGACTATAGTTGTCTGTAGACTAAAGTGTGTCTTGTAAGACACAGAGTGCCTTGTAAGACTGTTGTGTGTCTTGTAGGATCTAAAGTGTGTCTTTGTAAGACTCTAGTGTGTTTTTTAAGACTGTAGTGTGTCTTGTTAGGACTAAAGTGGTCTTGTAAGGACTATAGGTGTGTCTTGTAAGACTGTATGTGTCTTGCAGGACTGTAGTGGTGTCCTGTAAGATTGTAGTGTGTCTTGTAAGACTGTGGTGTCTGTACGACTACAGTGTGTCTCGTAAACACTACGTGTGTCTTTTAAGAATAGCAGTATGTCTTGTAAGGCTTAGACTATGTCTTGTAAGACTGGAGTGTGTCTTGTTAGACTGTAGTGTGTCTTGTAAGACTGAAGTGTGTCTTGTATGACTACAGAGTGCTCTTGCAAGACTGTAGTGTGTCTAGTAACACTTACGATTGTCTTTTATGACTGAAGTGTGTCTTGTAAAAATACTGAGTGTCTTTGGTAACACTACAGTGTTGTCTTGTAAGGGCTATAGGGTGTCTTGTAAGGCTGTAATGTGTCTTGCAAGACTGTTAGTGTGTCCTGTAAGGATTGTAGTGTACCGTTGTAAGACTGTATGTGTATTGTAAGACCTAGAGTTGTGTCTCGCGTAAAACACTACAGTGTGTCTTTTTAAGACTGTAGTGTGTCTTGGTTACAAGACTGTAGTTGTCTTGTAAGACTAGTGTGTTTCTTGTAAGACTAGAGTTTTGTCTTGTAAGTCTGAAATGTGTCTTGCAGAATGTAGTTGTTGTCTTGCAAGACTGTAGTGTGATCTTGCAAGACTGTAGTGTGTCTTGTAAAGACTGAGTGTGTCTTTCAGGACTACACTGTGACTTGTAAGACTGTGTATATTTTGTTAGAACTAAAGAGTGTCCTTGCTTAGCTGGTGAGTGTTATTGTTAGATAAGGACTGTTGTGTGTCTTTAAGACTACAGTGGCTTGTTAACACTACAAGTGGCGTCTTGAAAGACTGTAAGTGTCTTGTTTAGACAGTTACTGTGTCTTGCAAGACTGTAGTGCGTCTTGTAGAACTATACGGTGTCTTGCAAGACTACAGTGTATCATGTAAGACAGTAGTTGTGTCTTGTAAGACTGTTGTGTGTATTGTAAGACTACAGTTTCTGTCTTGTAACACTACAGTGAGTCTGTAAGATTATAGTGTGTCTTGTAGGACTGTAGTGTGTTTTGGAAGACTATAGTGTGTCTGTAAAGACTCTAGTGTGTCTTGTAAGACTAGACTGTGTCTTGTAAAGCTATAGTTTGTCTTGTAAGTCTGACATGTGTCTTGTAATAAGGACTGTAGTGTCTCTTGAAGTCTGTAGTTGTGTCTTGTAAGACTGTAGTGTGTTATTGTACGCTACAGTGTGTCTTGTAAGGAATGTTAGTGTGTCTGTAAGACTGTAGTGTGTCTTGTAAGATTACAGTGTGGTCTTGTAGCACTAAAGTGTTGTCTTGTAGACTATAGTGTTGTCTTGTAAGACTGTAGTGTGTCTTGAAAGACTTACATGGGTTTGTAAGACTGTAGAGTGTCTTGTAAGACTTGTAGAAAGCCTGTACTGTCAGGAGCACACAGCCTAGCCCGTCTGCTCTGAACTAGTTCATATTTCGCGGCATTCAGTGCTGCCTCTGTTAGGCCCCTAACTGGTCGGTGGAAAACACAGACCACCCTATCCTCCTCTGCTCGACCGACTTGACGTACACAAGTACTCCCCTCCACGGACTGGCTTGCGGTCACTCCCTACACTGCCCGTTGAGTATCACTCCTACCGATAAAGCCAATCTTGTCACGGGAGTATTCATTGCTACCTACGCTACCTTCATCGGCATAACCGCTTGTTCGCAGTAAGACCGCAATAACAGACTGTAGTGTGTCTCGTTAGACTGTTAGTTTGTCTTGTAAGACTAGAGTGAGTCTTGTAAGACAGTAGTTTGTCTTGTAAGGTCTGTAGTGTGTCTCTCCCCATGCAAGATTGCAGTGTGGTTTTAATTTAAGAATGTTGTGTGTCTTGTTAGGCTTGGAGTGTGTCATGTAAGACTAAGTTTTGTCTTTTAAGACTGAAGTGTGTCTTGTAAAAACTAATGTGTGTCATTGTTAACACTACAGTGTGTCTTGTAAGGACTATTAGTGTGTCTTGTAAGGCTGTAGTGTGTCTTGCAAGAATGTAGTGTGTCCGGTAAGATTGTGTGTTGCTTGTAGACTGTAGTGTGTCTTGTAGACTAGAGTGTGTCTCGTAAACACTACAGTGTGTCTTTTAGACGTAGTGGGTTCTTGTAAAGGACTGTAGTGTGTCTTGTAAGACTACAGTTTGTCTTTTAAGGGGATGAAGTGTGTCTTGTAAAAACTACTGTGTGTCTTGTAACACTACAGTGTGTCTTGTAAACTATAGTGTGTCTTGTAGGCTTAGTGTGTCTTGTTACAAGAATGTATTTAGTGGTCAGTAAGATTGTAGTGTGCCTTGTATGACTGTAGGTGTCTTGAAAGACTAGAGTGTGTCTGTAACACTACAGTGTGGTCTTTTTTTAAAAAATGGGGGGGACTTTTTTTTTTTGTAGTGTGTCTTGTAAGGACTGTTAGTGTGTTTGTAAGACTTGACTGCGTCTTGTAAGGCTAGACCCCTGTGTCTTGGTAAGACTGGAGGGTGTCTTGTTAGACTGTAGTGTATTGTCTTGATAGACTGAAGTGTGTCTTGTAAGGACTACAGACTGCCTTCTAAGACTGTGTGTGTCTTGTAGGACCTAAAGTTGTGTTTGTAAGGGACTTGTGGGTGTCTTGTTATGTAAAAACTGTAGTGTGTCTTGGTATGACTGTTAATGTGTCTTGTAAGACTGTAGTTGTGTCTTGTAAGGACTGTAGTGTGTTTGTAAGACTGTAGTGTGTCTTGTAAGATTTACAGTGTGTTTTGTAACACTACAGTGTTTCTTGTAAGGACTTAGTGTTGTGTCTTGTAAGATTGTAGTGTGTCTTGTAAAACGTTAGTGTGTCTTGTAAGAATGAAAAGTAGTGTCTTGTAAAGACTGGTGTGTGTCGTGAAAGACTGTAGTGTGTCCTTGTAAGACGGTAGTGTGTCTTGTTGCCAGTAGTGAGTCGTGTAAGACCTAAGTTGTGTCTTGTAAGACTTGTAGTGTGTTCTTTCAGGAACTACACTTGTGACTTGTAAGACTGTAGTATGGTTTGTAAGACTAAAGGAGTGTCTTGTAAGACTGGTGAGTGTCTTGTAAGACTGTAGTGTGTCTTGTAAGACTACAGTGCAGAGCTTGTAACCATACAGTGCCGTCTGAAAGACTGTAATGTGTCTTGTAAGACGTACTGTGGCTTGCAAGATGTGTTGCGTCTTGTAGACTGTACTGGTCTGCAAGACTACAGTGTATCATGTGAGACAGTAGGTGTGTCTTGTAGGGACTGTAGTGTGTCTTGTAAGACTTTACAGTGAGCCTTGTACATACAGTGGTCTTGAAAGACTGTAATGTGTCTTGTAAGACAGTAATGTGGCTTGCAAGACCTGTAGTTGCGTCTTGTTAAGATGTACTGTGTCTTGCAAGACTACAGTGTATCAAGTGAGACAGTAGTGTGTTTGTAAGACTGTAGTGTGTATTGTAAGACTACAGTGTTGTCTTTGTAACACTACAGTGAGGTCTTGTATGACTATAGTGTGTCTTGTAAGACCTGTATAGTGTGCTTGGAAGGACTCTAGTGTGTCTTATAAGACTAGTGTGTGTCTTGTAAGACTATAGTTTGTCTTGTAAGTCTGAAAATGTGTCTTGTAAAGGACTGTAGTGTCTCTTGTAAGGTCTGTAGTGTTAGTGGTGTCTTGTTAAGATGTGAGTTGTGTCTTGTAGACTAGAGTGTGTCTTGTAAGCTAGAGGTTGTTTGTAAGTCTGAAATGTGTTTTGCAAGACTGTAGTGTTTCTTGTAAGTCTGTAGTGTGTCTGTAGATCTGTAGAGTGTCTTGTAACACTAGAGTGTGTCTTGTACATACAGTGTGTCTTGTAAGACTGTAGAGTGTCTTGTAAGAATATAGTGCGACTTGCAAGATGGTGTTGTCTTGAAAGACTGTATGTGTGGTCTTGTAAGACGGTAGTGTGTCTTGTAAGAATATAGTGGGTCTTGTAATGACGGGTGTGTGTTTTGAAAGGACTGTTGTGTTGTCTTGTTATGATGGCAGTATGTCTTGTAAGCATGTTGTGATCGTGTAAGAACCGTAGTGTTGTCTTGTAATCTGTAGTGTTGTTTTGAGGACTACACTGTGGTCTGTAAGACTGTTGTAGTATGTTTTTTTAAGACTAAAGAGTGTCCTGTAAGCTGACGTGTGTCTTGTATAGTTGTGAGTGTATCTTGTAAGACTACAGTGAGTCTTGTAACTCTTACAGGTGCGTCTTGAAAGACTGTAGTGTGTCTTGTAAGGGGACTGTAGTGTGCCTTGTAAGGACGACAGTGTGTCTTGTAAACGCTGTAGCGTGTCTTGTTGACTTAGTGTGTCTTGTAAGACTGAAGTGTGTCTTGTATAAGACTGATGTGTGTCTCGTCGACTGTAGTGGACTTGTAAGACAGTAATAGTGTGTCATGGAAAGGGGACTTGTGTGTCTTGTAAGACTAGAGTAGTGTCTTGTAAGACTTGAGTGTGCCTTGTAAGGACTAAAGGTTGTCTTTGTAAGACTGGTGTAATCTTGTAAGGACTGTAGTGTGTCTTGGTAAGACTGTAGTGTGTCTTGATAAGATGTAGTGTGTCTTGTAAGATGTAGTGTGTATTGTAAGACTACAGTGTGTTTTGTAAGATGTAGTGTGTCTTGTAAGGACTGTAGTGTGTATTGTAAGACTACAGTGTGTTTGTAAGACTGTAGGGTGTCTTGTATGGACTGTTGTGTGTCTTGTAAGGATTACAGTGTGTCTTGTTAGCACTAAGTGTGTATTGTAAGAATATAGTGTGTCTTGTAAGACTATAGTGTGTCTTGAAAAAGACTTTCAGTGTGCTGGTAAGACTGTGTTAGAGTGATCTTGTAAGACTGCAGTGTGTCTCGTATGACTGTAGTTTGTTTGTAGTCTAGAGTGTGTCTTTGTAAGACTGTTAGTTTGTCTTTGTAAGTCTGTAGTGTATGTCTTGCAAGACTGCAGTGTTGTGTTTTTATGATTGTAGTGTGTCTTGTTAGGCTGTAGTGTGTCTTTTAAGAATGTTAGTGCGTCTTTGCAAGACTCTAGTGGTCTTGTAAGACAGTAGTGTGGTCTTGTAACACGACAGTTTGTCTTTTAAGACTGAGTGTGCTTGTAAAATACTGTGGGTCTTGTTAACACACAGAGTGTCTTGTCGACTATGTGTCTCTTGTAAGGCTGTACTTAGAGTGTCTTGCAAGACTGTAGTGCTGTCTGTAAGATTTGTAGTGTTGCCTTGTAAGACTGTAGTGTGTCTTGTAAGATAGAGTGTGTTCGTAACACTACCAGTGTGTCTTTTAAGACTGTAGTGTGTCATGCTAGTAAGACTGTAGTGTGTCTTGTAAGGATTGACTGAGTCTTGTAATGCTAAGTCTGTGTCTTGTAAGACTGGAGTGTGTTCTTGTTGACTGTAGTGTGTCTTGTAGACTTGAAGTGTGTCTTGTAAGCCTACAGACTGGCCTTCTAAGACTATAGTGTTGTCTTGTAGACTAAGTGTGTCCTTGTAAGACTGGTGGGTGTCTTGTAAACTGCTGTAGTGTGTTTGTAGACTGTAAGTGTGTCTTGTATAGACTGTAGTGTTCTTGTAAGATGTAGTGTGTCTTGTAAGACTAGATTTGTGTCTGTAGACTCTTAATGTGTTTTGTAAGACTGTAGTGTGTCTTGTTAGACTGTAGTGTATCTTGCAACACTACAGTATGTCTTGTAACACTACAGTGTGTCTTGTAACACTACAGTGTGTCTTGTAAGACTGTAGTGTGTCTTGTAAGAATGTAGTGTGTCTTGCAAGACTGGTGTGTGTCTTGAAAGACTGTATTGTGTCTTGTAAGACGTTAGTGTGTCTTGTAAGAATATAGTGTGTCTTGTAAGACTGGTGTGTGTCTTGAAAGACTGTAGTGTGTCTTGTAAGACTGTAGTATGTCTTGTAAGCCTCTAGTGTGTCTTGTAAGACCGTAGTGTGTCTTGCAAGACTGTAGTGTGTCTTGTAAGACTGTAGTGTGTATTTCAGGACTACACTGTGTCTTGTAAGACTGTAGTATGTTTTGTAAGACTAAAGAGTGTCTTGTAAGACTGGCGTGTGTCTTGTAAAACTCTAGTGTGTCTTGTAAGACTACAGTGAGTCTTGTAACACTACAGTGCGTCTTGAAAGACTGTAGTGTTTCTTGTAAGACTGTAGTGTGCCTTGTAAGACGAGAGTGTGTCTTGTAACGTTGCAGTGTATCTTGTTAGACTATAGTTGTCTTGTAAGACTAAAGTGTGTCTTGTAAGACTACAGAGTGCCTTGTAAGACTGTAGTGTGTCTTGTAGGACTAAAGTGTGTCTTGTAAGACTCTAGTGTGTTTTTTAAGACTGTAGTGTGTCTTGTAAGACTACAGTTTGTCTTTTAAGACTGAAGTGTGTCTTGTAAAACTACTGTGTGTCTTGTAACACTACAGTGTGTCTTGTAAGACTATAGTGTGTCTTGTAAGACTGTAGTGTGTCTTGCAAGACTGTAGTGTGTCCTGTAAGATTGTAGTGTGTCTTGTAAGACTGTAGTGTGTCTTGTACGACTACAGTGTGTCTCGTAACACTACAGTGTGTCTTTTAAGACTGCAGTATGTCTTGTAAGGCTAGACTGTGTCTTGTAAGACTGGAGTGTGTCTTGTTAGACTGTAGTGTGTCTTGTAAGACTGAAGTGTGTCTTGTAAGACTACAAATGCCCTTGCAAAACTGTATGTTTTGTAGGACAAAGTTGTCTTGTGTTGGTGGTTTTCTCGTAGACTGTAGGGGTCTTGTAAGACGTTGGTCTTTTTAACTACAGTGTGTTTTTTTAAGA
>NW_026508799.1:0-42500 GCF_026875155.1 Cherax quadricarinatus
AGTCGTGACTTGATAGCTCTACCCAGAGCGAGGCGAGACGGCGCCTCTATTAAAAGTTTGTCGTACACGAAACGACTTACTAACAGCCTTTGTCGGTTTTACCTGCCATGGTATAAACCCTTGATAACTGATACCGACAGGTGGTTAGAAGTGTTTAGGTACCCGGGACCAAAACATTGTCTAATTACATGTCCAAGTGTTGACTCACGGGGCTCTTTTAATAGGTAAAAATTCTACTGCTTCTGTCTACATGTTTCATCAGCTTATTTCTATCAAGTACATCAGATTATAATTACAATATACTTTTTTTCATAATTCACCCCCAGGAATTACACCGGGAATTTTTTCAGGGTTCAGTTCGATAGTAGCCGACTCTTCCTTGCTGACACTGTCTTAAAACACTCCTTCCACGACCACGGCACTGTCTTTAAATTTAATTTCCGCCACAGCACAAACCACACACACACACTACATGTCTAATCGACATGTTCCTAGGACAAATATGGTAACTAACTAACACACAAGAAGAGGTATGATAAAGTTCATGGAGCAGGGGAAGGGGGGACCTAGGGCGACCAGTAAAAAAGGCGGGGCCAGGAGCCATGACTCTACAAATTAGGAGTACACACATACTACACATAAACACACAACACACACACAAACACACACACACACAAACAACCACACACACACACACAACAACACACACACACACACACACACAAAACCCACACACCCACACACACACCAACCACAGATATCAAATCCTCAGGAAAGATAGAGGGAGGAGGGGGGGAGGAGTTGCACTGTCATTAAAAACCGGTGGGAATTTGAGAAAATGGAAGGAATGGATGGTTGTGTGCGAAAGGGGACTTCTTAGTAGGAACAATTCAGTCTCACGTCCATAAGGTGGTAATTGCGTAATGTAAACCCGCCACAGAACTGCAGGAGGCCAAAAGAAGAATACGACGAGAGCAACAGAGCAATTGTTGACACACTAGCAAAGGTGGCCAGAAGAGCTCACATTTGGGGGGAGCAAAGTTACTAGTTATGGGTGATTTCAATCATAACGAGAATTGACTGGGAAAACCTGGAGCCCCATAGAGGTCCCGAAACATGGAGAGCCAAGATGATGGATGTGGTACTGGGAAAACCCCATGCATAAACATGTTTAGAGACACTACCAGAGAGAGAGGGGAAGATGATCCATCCCAAAAATGGACCTTGTATTACCCTTTAGTAGTTCAGACATCGAGGATATCAAATATGAAAAACCCCTTGGAGCTAGTAATCCGTGGTTCTGTGCTTTGATTACATAGTTGAGTCAAGTGGAGAGAGTAGCGGAATAGGACGGGAAAAAAACAAACAACGTTTCGCCTACAAGTAGGCTTTCAGTCGAATAAGAAAGTAGGCAGGACAGTAGAGATGTGAAGACGATGTAATCAGTCCATCAACCTTGTAGTCGTAGAATTTGAGGTGTCAGTCCCTCGGCCTGAGATTTCTTTCCATAGTCAGGAACTACTGATTTCAGCGACAGGCGAAAATTAAATTCTTTTCGGAAGGAGAGGTGAGAGTAATTGTAGTGTAGTTGTAGTAGTAGTAGTAGTAGTAGTATAGTAGTAGTAGTAGTAGTAGTAGTAGTGAGAATGTAGCCACTGAGAGGTCATGTCCCTCTCAGATCCAACACTTCTCACTTGAAAAGCTTGTCCAAGGTGTTTTCTGTACCAAGATCCCCATGGTTTGCAGTGTCTATGTCTTGGTACAGAAAACCCCTTTGGACAGTTTTTTCAAGTGAAGAAGTTTTGGATCTGAGAGGGACATGACCTTCAGTGGCTACATTCCCCACTACTTACTACAAATTACTACTACTACTACTACTACTACACTACTACTACTACAAATACTACTACTACTCTGCACCTCTCCTTCCGACAGTATTAAGTCTCCGCACTGTCGCTTGATCTTCAGATAGTTCCTGACTTGGAACTGAACTTCTCCAGGCCGGGGGACTGACACCTCAAATTCTACGACTACAAGGGTGATGGACTGATTACATCGTCTTCACATCTCTACTGTTCCTGCTACTTTCTGTATTCGACTGAAGAAGCCTACTGTGTAGGCGAAACGTTTCGGAATAAAGTTGTTAACTGTTGCATATGTGTCTTACCCAACAAACTTGTCGGTATTGTATACCATTTTGATGTTCAAGGTGACAGAAGTAAGACAGGAGAAAGAGGGGGGGGATAGACTGCTTTTCTTGGACTGCAAGGCCTTCGACACAGTTCCTCACAAGAGGTTAATGCAAAAGATAGAGGATCAAGCCCACATAATAGAAAAGGCACTGCAATGGATCAGAGATATCTGATAGGGGGGGCAAAAAAACGATCATGGTACGTGACGAGTGGTCAGAGTGGGCGCCTGTGACAAGCGGGGTTCCACAGGGGTCAGTCCTAGGACCTGTGCTGTTTTTGGTATATGTGAATGACATAACGCAAGGTAAGACTCAGAAGTTATCCTTGTTTGCAGATGATGTAAAGTTAGAGGAGAATCAAATCGGTCGAGGATCAGGCAGGACTACAAAGAGACCTTGACAGGCTACAAGCCTGGTCCAGAAAACTGGCCCCTTGAATTTAACCCTGCCAAATGCAAAGTCATGAAGATCGGGGAAGGGCAAAGAAGACCGCAGACAGAGTATAGTCTAGGTGGCCAAAGGACTGCAAAACCTCACTCAAGGAAAAAAGATCTTGGGATGAGTATAATACCGAACAAATCTCCTGAGGCGCACATCAATCAGAAAAACTGCTGCAGCATACGGGCGTTCTGGAAAAACCTAAGGATAGCGTTCCGTACCTCTGTAAGGCATCGTTCAAGGCTCTGTACACCACATTTCGTCAGGCCAAAACTGGAGTATGAAGCACCAGTTTGGAATCCACACCTTGTCAAGTAAGTCAAGAAATTAGAGAAAAATGCAAAGGTTTGCAACAAGACTAGTCCCAAACCTAAGGGGATGTCCTAAGAAGAAAGGTTAGGGAAATTGGCTTGAGGACATGTAGGAGAGGAGGGGGCAGGAGAGACATGATAACGACATATAAATACTGGCGGAATAGACAAGATTGTTTCAGAGATGGGATCAGAAAACAAGGGGTCACAATTGGAAGTTGAAGACTCAGATGAGTCAAAAGGATGTTTGGAAGTATTTCTTCAGTCACAGAGTTGTCAGACAGTAGAGTTGCCTAGGAAAGTGTCATAGTGGAGGAGGGAATCATAAAAAAGTTTTCAGACGAGGTTTGATAAAACTCCCGGAGCAGGGGGGAGAGAGGACCTAGTAGCAAAACAGAGAAAGACGAGATCAGGAGCTATGATTCGACCCCTGCAACCACAAATAGGTGAATACAAATAGATGAGTACCACACACACAAAACACACACACACACACACACACACACACACACACACCGCTCCTCTATAACATTACACCTCACGATACATACACTCCACTCTTTCCAGCTCTCCATGTGACCAGGAGGGACGGAAGCACAATAAAAATGATGGGGACGTCGAACTAGTGGACACGATCCGCTGTTCGACCCAACACGTCCGCTTCCCCCCGCCTGAAATATTCAGTGCTTTCTGCCAACGTTATTTGAGACCTGAAATTACACCTGTGTGTAGGTCGCATTTCACTTGCTAGTATTATAAATGCTCGATCGAGTAACTCATTTCGTGTTTGACTTCCTCACTTCGATATGATTCTAATGTTTAGAAGAGGGCGGCCTGTGACTAGCTTCATGTAACCAATCGAATTTAAATTTATATTTTACCAGGTTTTTTTTTATTTATGGTTAATGATTGTTTTATTATTTTTTGTCTTTCATTCTCGTCTTATTCATTCTCCCCTCTTTTATTTTCTTGTTATTGTTATAGTTGAGGGTGGGAGTGGTAGTGCTGGATTGTTATATATTCCAAATTGTTTATTTTTCTAAAAAAATTATTTAAAAATATATCTTAAACGTTATATTTAATGGGTATGGTTGTTAGAAAGCCCATTGAAGAGGGTATGCTAGGAGAACGTTGTAGATGCTCCTCTGTTCTGTTACAGACTGTTGTTGGGATATGAGGGGATACCTGAGTAAATTACGTGTGGGTGTCTGCTGGGGGCGTATTATCGTTTGATTGAGGGGGGTTATTCTGTGCGTAGGGTCTGGACTTAATGTCTGGGGCATAGGTGACATTGGAGTACAGGGGTTGAGTACGGCTGGTGGGAATGAGGATGTGATTTGGTTGGGTGGGGGGAGAGGAGGATTTGTCTAGAGATAGTTTAAGTCTGGTACGGATGTTTTGTATTAAGTTGTGGGATGAGATTGATAGTAGGTCGTAACGGAGAGAATAGTAAGAAAGAGATAGTAAAGAAAGAGAATAGTAAAGATAGCTCAATAGTAAAGAAAGAGAAAAGTAAAGAAGGAGAATAGTAAAGATAAGAGAAAGTAAGGACAAGAGCATAGTAAGAAAGAGAAGAGTAACGAAAGAAGACTGTAAAGAAAGAGAATATAAAGAAGAGAATAGGAAAGATAGAGAATAGGTAAGGAAGAGAATGTATAGAAGAGAATAGTAAAGAAGGAGGAAAAGTAAAGATAGGAAATAGTAAGGGGAAAGAGAATAGAAAGAAAGAGAATAGTTAAGAAAAGAGAATAGGTAAAGAAGAAGTAATAGTAAAGAAAGATAAAGTAAAGAAAGAGCAATCAATAAAGCAAAGCGAATCGTAAAGAAGAGAGAATAGTAAAGAAAAGAATAGTAAGAAAGAGAATAGTAAAGAAAGAGGAATAGGTAAAGAAATGATCAATAGTAAAGAAAGAGAATAGTAAAGAAAGAGAATAGGAAAGAATGAGTATAGTAAAGAAAGATAATAGTAAAGAAGAGAATAGTAAAGGAAAGAGAGAATAGTAATAGAAAGAGAATAGTAAAGAAAGAATGAATAGTAAAGAAAGAGAATAGTAAAGAACGAGAATAGGTAAAGAAAGACTAATAGTAAAGAAGAGAATAGTAAAGAAAGAGGAATAGTAAAAGAATGAGTATAGTAAAGAAAGATAATGAGTAAGAAGAGGAATTAGTAAAGAAAGAGAATAGTAAAGAAAGAGAATCAGTAAAGATGAGTATAGTAATGAAGCAGATAGTAAGAAAGAAAACTAGGTAAACGAAAGAGAATAGGTAAAGAAAGAGAATAGAAAGAAAGAGAATAGTAAAGAAAGGGAATAGGAAATAAAGATAATCGTATTGAAAGAGAGTGGTAAAGAAAGAGAATAGTAAAGAAGAGTCATCGGTAAGGAAAGAGAAAAGGGAAAGAAAGAGAATATTACAAGAACGATAATAGTAAAAGAAGAGAACCTGAGTTAAAGAAGATATTAGTATAGAAAGAGAATAGTTCAAAGAAAGACGAATTGTAAAGAAAGAGAATAGTAAAGAAAGATTATAGTAAGAAAGATAATAGTAAAGACAGAGAAATACGTAACAGAAAGACGAATAGTAAAGAACAGTAATAGAAGGAAGGATAATAATAGAAAAGAAAACGATAATAGTAAAGAAACGAGAATAGTAAAGAAAGGAGAATAGTAAAGAAAGATTAAGAGTAACGGAAAGGATAATAGTAAAGAAAGAGAATAGTAAACGAAAGAGATTGTAAGAAGGCTAATAAGTAAGGAAGGCAAATAGTAATTGAAAGCAACGAATAGTAAAGAAAGATAATTGAGTTAAGGAGAGAATAGTAAAGAGACGAGTATAGTAAAAGAAAGTCCAGAATGTAAAGGAAAGATAATAGTAAAGAAAGAGATAGGTAAAGAAAGGAGAAGATAGTAAAGAAAGATAATAGGGTTAAGAAAAGAATGTAGAGAAAGAGAATAGTATAGCAAAGATATTAGTAAAGAAAGAGAATCAGCTAAGAAAGCAGAATAGTAAAGTTTAGAGAAATAGTGTTGAAAGCAGACATAGTAAAAGAAAGAGAATAGTAAGAAGAAAGAGAATAGTAAGGAAAGAGAATAGTAATAGAATGAGAATAGTACAAGTAAGAGAATAGTATTGAAAGAGAATAGTAAGAAAGATAATAGTAAAGAAAGGAGAATAGCCTAAGAAAGAGAATTCGTAAAGAAAGAAATAGTAAGAAAGATAATAGTAACGAAATCGAATAGTAACGAAAGAGAATATGTAAATTTAGAGAATAGTATTGAAAGAGTATAGTAAAAAGAAAGAAATTCACGTAAAGAAAAGAGAATAGTAAAGAACCGATAATAGTAAAAGAAAAGCAGAATAGTAATAGAAAGAGAATAGTAAAGAAAGATAATAGTAAAATAAAGGAGAATAGTAAAGAAAGGAATAGTAAAAGTTTAGCGAATAGTATTGAACGAGAATAGTATAGACGATAAGAGGTAAAGAGAGAGAATAGTAAAGAAAGGAGAAATGTAAAGTTACGAGAAATAGTATGGAAGAAAATAGTAAAGAAAGAGATAGTAAAGAAAGATAATAGTAAAGAAGAGAATTGTAAAGAAAGAGAAAAAATAACAGAAAACGAGAATAGTAAAGAAAGAAAAAATAGATAAAGAATAGCACAGGAATAGTAAAGAAAGAGAATAGTAAGAAAGAAATAGTAAAGAAGATAAATAGTAAAGGAAAAGAATAGTAAAGAACGAGAATAGTAAAGAAAGAAGCGGAATAGTAAAAGAAGGGATAGCTAAAGAAAGAGATAGTAAGAAAGAGAATAGTAAAGAACAGATAATAGTAAAGAAAGAGAATATGTAAAAGAAAGAGAAATAGTAAAGAAATGAGTATAGTAAAGAAAGAAATAGTAAAGAAAGAGAATAGGAAGGAAAGAGAAATGTAAAAGAAAGAGAATAGGTAAAGAAAGAGAATAGTACAGAAAGAGAGAATGTAAAGCAAGAAGAATAGTCAAAGAAGACTAATAGTTAAGAAAGAGAATAGTAAAGAAAGAGATAGTAAAGAATGAGTATCAAAGACGAGATAAAAGTAAAGACAGAGACTAGTAAAGAAAAGACCGAATAGTAAAGAAAGCAGAAATAGTTACAAATAGAGAATCAGTAATGCAAGAGAATAGTAACGAAAGGAAAACTAGTAAGAAAGAGAAAGGAATAGTAAAGACACAGACAGAAATAGTAAAGAAAGAGACATAGTCAAAGAAAGCAGAATAGTAAAGAAAGATAATAGTACTTCGAAACGAGCAGTGGTAAAGAAAGAGAAAGTAAGAAAGCGAATGGTAAGGAAAGAGAAAAGGAAAGAAAAGTGAATATTAAAGAAAGATAATAATAACGAAGAGAATGGTAAAGAAAGATATTAGTAAAGAAAGAGAATAGTAAAGAAAGAGAATCCGTAAAGAAGAGAAAAGTAAAGGAAAGATAATTGTAATAGAAAGATAATGTAAAGAAAGAGAATAGTAAAGGAAGAGAAATAGTAAAGAAAGATAATAGTAAGGAAGGAGAATAATAGTAAAGAGATATTCGTACCAGAAAGAGAATAGTAAAGGAAAGAGAATAGTAAAGAAAGATAAAAGGTAAAGAAAGATAATGGTAAAGAAAGAGAATAGTAAATAAAGAGATGTAAAAGAAAGATAATAGTAAGGGAAAGAGAATAGTAAAGAAAGAGAATAGTTAAAGAAAGATAATTGTTAAGGAAGAGAATAGTAAAGAAAGGTATAGTAAAGAAAGAGGGAATAGTAAAGAACGAATTAATAGTACAGAAAGAGAATAGTAAAGAAAAGAGAATAGTAAAGAAAGATAATAGTAAGGAAAAAGACATAGTAGAGAAAGAGATAGTAAAGAAAGAAAATAGTAAAAGAAAGAGAATAGTAATGAAAGAGAATAGTTAAGTTAAGAGAATAGTGTGAAAGAGAATAGTAAAGAAGCAGATAGTAAAGAAAGAAAGAGAAATAGTATAAGGAAAGAGAATAGTAAGAATGAAGATAGTAAAGTAAGAGAGAGTATTGAAAGAGAATAGTAAAGAAACACTAATAGTAAAAGAAAGATGATAGTAAAGAAAGAGAGATAGTAAAGAACCAGAATAATAGTAAAGAAAAGCTAATAGTAAGAAAAGGAATAGTAAAGAAAGAGAATAGTAAATTTTAGAGAATGTATTGAAAGAGCAATAGGAGAAAGAGAATACGTAAAGAAGAGAATAGTAAAGAAAGATAAATAGTAAAGAAGAGAATGTAAAGAAGAGAAGAGGTAAAGAAAGATAATAGTAAAGAAAGAGAAATAGTAAAGAAAGAGAATAGTAAGTTAGAGAATAGTATTGTTAAGAGAATAGTAAAGAAAGATAATTGTAAAGAGAGAGAATAGTAAAGAAAGAGAATTGTAAAGCAAGATAAAGTAAAGAGAGAGAATAGTAAAGAAAGAGAATATAAAGTTAAGAAGAAATAGGATTGAAAGATAATAGTAAAGAAAGAGCAAAGAAAGAAATGATAATAGTAAGAAAGAGAATAGTAAAGAAAGAGAAATAATAAAGAAAGAGAAATAGTAAAGAAAGATAGAATAGTAAAGAAAGATAATAGTAAAGAAGATAATAGTAACGAAAGATAAATAGTAAAGAAGAGAATAGTAAAAGAACGACGAATACGTAAACGTTAGAGAATAGTATTGAAAGGAACTGTAAAGAAAGAAGAAAGCGTAAGTTAAGAAGAATAACTGTTGAAAGAGAATAGTAAAGAAAGTGAATCTGTAAGGGAAGAGAATAGTAACAGAAAGCGCATAGTAAAGTAAGAGAATTGATATTGAAAGAGAAATCTTATTGAAAGAGAATAGTGGAAAGGGAATAGTCGATGGAGATATAGTAAGAAAGATAATTATAAAGAGAAAGATAATAGTAAGGAAGGATAATAGTGAAGAAAGATAATTGTGCGGTGGGGAGAAAGAAATGTAAGGAAGGGATTAATAGTAAAGAAAGAAATAGTAAGGACAGGATAATAGTAAAGAAAGATAATTGTAGAGAAAGAGAATAGTAAGGAAGGGATTATAGTAAAGAATGATAACATATTACAGAAAGAGATAGTAATAGAAAGATAATAGTAAGGAATGATAATAGTGAAATGAATACGATTAATTGGTAGAGTAAGATAATAGAAAGGAAGGATTATAGTAAAGGAAAGATAATAGTAAGGAAGGATTAGAGTAACCCCCGCCCAGAGATAAATAGTAAGGAGATTATAGAAAGAAAGATAATATAGGGAAGATTCTAGTAGAGACAGATAATAGTAAGGAAGATTCTAGTAAGAAAGATAATAGTAAGGAAGGATTTTAGTAAAGAAAGATATTTAGTAAGCGAAGATGATAGCTAAAGAAGATAATAGTAAGGGAGATTATAGTAAAGAACAGATACAATAGTCAAGGAAGGATTATAGTACAGGAGAGCGTAATAGAAAAGGAAGTCTTTTATAGTAAAGGAAAGATAATAGTAAGGAAGGATTCATAGTAAAAGGGAGAAGAATAGTAAGGAAGATCATAGTTAAAGATTATAATTGTAAGGAAGATTTTAGTAAAGAGAGATAATAGTAGGAAGACTTAATAGTAAAGAAAGATAATAGTAAGGGAGATTATCGTAAAGAAAAGGATAATAGTAAGGAAGATTATAGGAAAGAAAGATAATAGTAAGGATGATTATAGTAAAGAAAGAATGATAGTAGGGAAGATTTATAGTAACAGAAAGATAATGGTAAGGAAGATTCAATAGTAATAGAAAAGATAATGTAAGGAGGATTATAGTAACAAGAGATCAATAGTAAGGAACGATTAAATAGTAAAAGCAGAGGCTAATAGTTAGAAGGATTATAGTAAAGAGAGTTAATAGTAATGTAAGGGATTTATAGTAAGAGAGATAATAGTAAGGAAGATTTAAGAGTAAAGAGACGATAATAGAGTAAGGGAGGATTATAGTAAAGAATATAATAGTAAGGAATATTATAGTAAAGAAAAGATTATTAAGTAAGGAAGGATTCATCGTAAAGAGAGACTAATAGAAAGGTCAGATTATAGTAAGAAGAGATAATTGTGAGGAAGGATTATAGTAAAGAGAGATAATAGCTAAGGAAGGATTATAGTAAAGAGAGATAATAGAGGAAGAATTAGAGTAAAGAGAGATAATAGTAATGAAGGATTATAGTAAAGAAGATTAAATAGTAAGGAAGACTAAAGTAAAGAAAGATATAGTAAAGGAAGGATTATGGTAAAAGAGATAATAGTAGGAAGATTATGTCAAGGAGCATATAATAGTAAGGAAGGATATAGTAACTAGCAAAGTTAATAGTATGGAAGGGATTATAGTAAAGAAAGATAATAGTAAGGAGGATAATAGTAACGAACGAAAAATCTGTAGAGAGGAATAGTAGTAAGGAAGATTATAGTAAGAAAGATAATAGTAATGAAGCGATAAAAGCTAAACGTAAAGTAGTGTAAGGAAGATTTATAGTAAAGAAAGATGATAGTAGGGAAATTTATAGTAAGAACAGATAACTAGTAAGGGAAGATTATAGTAAAGAATATAAAGTAAGGAAGGATTATAGTAAGAGAGATAATAGTACAGGAAGATTATAGTAAAGAAAGATGATATATGGAAGATTATAGTAAAGAAAGATAATGGTAGGGAAGTTATAGTCAAGAAATATAATAGTAGGAGGATTATAGTAAAGAGAGATAATAGTAAGGAAAGATTATAGGTAAAGAGAGATAATAGTCAGGAAGGATTATACGTAAAGACGAAGATAATAGTTAAGGAAGATTATAGGTAAAGAAAGATGATAGTAGGGAAGATTATAGGAAGAAAAAGAAAAAATTTTAATAAATGGGGGGTTATTTTTTAAAAAGGAAGATTATAGTAAGAAATATAATAGTAAGGAAGGATATAGTAAAGAGAGATTATTGTAAGGGAAGATATAGTAAAGAATTATAATAGTAAGGACAGGATTATAGTAAAGAAAGATAATGTAAGGAAAGATTATTGTAAAAGAAAGATGATAGTACGGGAAGATTATAGTAAAGAAAATATATGTGTAGGAAGATTTTAGTACAGAATTATACTAGCAAGGAAGGAATTATCGCAAAAGAGAGTTAATAGTAAGGAAGATTAAGTAAAGAGAGCTAATAGTCAAGGAAGGATTATAGTAAAGAGAGATAATAGTAATAGAAGGGATTATCGTAAAGAAGAGAAATAGTAAGGAAGGATTATAGTAAAGAGAGGATAACTTAGTAATGAAGGATTTATAGTAAAAGAGAGATAATAGTAAGGAAGATTAAGAGTAAAGAAAGGATAAGAGTAAGGATAGATTATAGTAAGGAAAGATAATGGTAAGGAAGTTAGAGGTTAGAAAATATAATAGTAAGGAAGGATTATCCTAGTAAAGAGAGATAATAGTAAGGAAGGATTATAGTAAATAGATTAATAGCAAGGAAGATTATAGTAAAGAAAGATATTAGTCAAGGAAGGATTATAGTAAAGAGAGATAATAGTAAGGAAGATAATAGTAATAGAGAGATAATAGTGAGGAAGGATTATGTAAAGAGAGATAATATGGAGATTATAGTAAAGAGAGATAATAGTAAGGAGAGATTAGAGTAAAGAGAGAAAATGTAAGGTAGGATTATAGTAAAGAAAGATAATAGTAAGGAGATTATAGGTAACAGAAAGATAATCGTGGAAGGATTATAGTAAATGAGAGATAATAGTAAGGAAATTTTAATAGTAAAGGGGAGATATAGTAAGGAGGATTTATAGTAAAGAAAGATATAGTACTGGAAGGCTTACTAGTAAAGAAAGATCATAGTTAAGGAAGGATAATAGTAAAGAAAGATAATATTGTAGGAGAAGGATAGTAGTTAAGGAAGGATTATAGGTAAAGAAAGATATAGTTTATGAAGGACTAATAGTATAGAAAGATAGCAGTAAGGAGATTATAGTAAAGTAAGATATAGTAAGGAAGCATCTTATACGAGTAAAGAAAGAAAGAGTAAGGAAGATTATTGTAAGGAAAGATAATAGTAAGGAAGGGATTATAGTAAAGAAGATAATAGTAAGGAAAGAATGATGTAAACGCAAAGATAATAGTAAGGAAGATTAGAGTAAAGAAAGATAAATAGTAAGGGCAGGATAATAGAGGGAAGAAAGATAATAGTAAGAAGATGATAGTAAAGAAAGGATAATAGTCAGGAAGATTAATAGTAAGGAAAGATAATAGTAAGGAAGGGATTATGTAAAGAAAGATAATACGTAAGGAAGAATGATTAGTAACCTAAAGATAATAGGAAGGAAGAATGATAGTAAAGAAAGATAATAGTAAGGAAGATTATACGTAAAGTACAGACTATAGTAAGGAGATTATAGTAAAGAAAGATAAGAGTAAGGAAGATTATAGTAAGTAAAGATTTTTGTAAGGGAAGGATTTATAGTAAAGAAATGATAAGAGTATGGAAGTGATTATACGCTAAAGAAAGATAATAGTAAGGCAGGATAATAAGTTTAAAGAAAAGGCATAACTTGCTAGAGACAACGGATAGTCCCGTAAAAAGGAAGGATTATAGTAAAAGTAGAGATAATAGGAAGGAAGATATAGTAAAGAGCAGATTAATTGTGAGGAAGGAATTATAGTAAAGAGAGATAATCGTAAGGAACGGATTATAGTAAAGAAGAGATATATAGATAAGGAAGTGATTAGCGTAAAGAGAGAATAATAGTAAGGAAGGATTATAGAAAGAAAGATAATAGTACAGGAAATTATATAAAGAAAGATAATAGCTAAAGGAAGGTATTATAGTAAAGAAGATAATAGTAAGGAAGATTCATAGTAAAGGGAGACTAATAGTAAGGAAGGTTATTAGTAAAGAAAGATAAATAGTATGGAAGGATTAATAGTAAAGAAAGAATAATAGTAAGGAAGGATATTAGTACAACACGGAAAGATAATTGTAGAGAAGTAATAGTCAGTAAGGAAGGATTCTATAGATAAAGAAAAGATAATAGTTATGAAGGATAATAGTATCGACAAGATAGTAGTAAGGAAGATTATAAGTAAAGTAAGATAATAGGTAAGGAACGGATTAAGTAAAGAAAGATAAGAGTAAGGAAGATTATAGTCGGAAATGATAATAGTAAGGAAGGCTTAATGTAAAGAAAGATTATATGTAAGGAAGAAATGATAGGTAAAGAAAGATAATAGGTAAGGAAGAATTAGAGGTAAAGAAAGATTACTAGTAAGGGAGGATAGAGTGAAGAAGATAATAGTAAGGAAGAATGATAGTAAAGAACGATAATAGTACGGATGATTTATAGTAAGGAAAGATAATAGTAAGGAGGGATTTATAGTAAGAAAGATAATAGTAAGGAAGAATGATAGGTACAGAAAGATAATAGTAAGGAAGAATGATAGTAAAGAAAGGGATAATAGTAAGGAAGATCTTATAGTAAAGGTAAGCTAATAGTAAAGAAGATTATAGTAAAGAAAGGATAAGAGTAAGGAAGCATTATCAGTAAGGAAAGATAATCAGTAAGAAGGATTAGATAGTAAAGAAAGATAACTAGTACTGGGAAGGATTATAGTAAAGAAAAGATAATAGGTAAGGAAGGATAATAGTAAGACAGATAATTGTAGAGAGGATAGTAGTACGGGAGAGGATTATAGTAAAGAAAGATAATAGTCTATGAAGGAAATAGTATAGAAAGAAATACGTATAGGAAGAATTAATGTACAAGAAAGATAATAGTATACGCGAAGATTATTAGGAAAGAAAGATTACATGGTGAGGAAGGATTATAGGAAACGAACAGATACATCGGTGAGGAAGGATTATAGTAAAGAAAGATCAATAGTTATTGAAGGATAATAGTATAGAAAGATAAATAGTAAGGAGATTTTATAGTAAGGAAAAGATAATAGTACAGAGAAGTTTTGATGGAAAGAAAGATAATAGAAGGCAGTTTATAGGAACAAGAAGAAATAGTAGTGAGAAGTTTATAGGAAAGAAAGATAATGTAGGAAGTTTTATAGGAAAGCAAGACTAATAGTAAGGAAGATGATAGTAAAGAAAGATAATAGTAAGGAAGATGATAGTAACGAAACGATAACTAGTAAGGAAGGATAATAGTAAAGAAAAGATAATGTAGAGAAGGATAGTAGTAAGGAAGGGGATTATAGGTAAAGAAAGAAATAGTTATGAAGGATACATAGGTCTAGAAAGATAATAGATAAGGAGATTATCGTAAGGAAAGTAATTGTACAGGAAGGATTATAGGGTAAAGAAAGATAATAGTATGGAAGGTTTCATAGTAAAGAAAGATAATAGTAAGGAGGTAATTGTAAAGAAAGATAATTGGTAGAGAAGGATAGTAGTAGGAAGGATTATAGTAAAGAAAGATAAATCGTGATGAAGGATATAGTATAGAAAGATAATATGTAGGAAGATTTATAGTAAAGAAAAGATAATAGTAGGACGATTCTAGGAAAGAAAGATAATGGTGAGGAAGGATTTATAGTAAAGAAATGATAATATTAAGGAAGATTATTAAGTAAGAAAGATAATAGTAAGGAAGGATTATAGTAAGAGAAAGATAATAGTAAGGAAGATATAGTAAAGAATGTATTAGTAAGGAAAGCATTATTGTAAAGAAAGAGGATAGTAAGAAGATTTTAATAGTAAAGGAAGGATAATAGTAGGGAAGATTTATAGTAATGAAAGATAATAGTAAGGAAGATTATAGTAAGAGCGATAATAGTATGGAAGGATTATAGTAAAAAAAGATAAAAAAAATAGGGTAAGGAAGATTATAGTAAGAGGATAATAGTAAGGAAGGATTACTAGGTAAGGGAAAAGATATGTGTAGGAAGATTTATAGTAGAGAAAGATATTAGTAAGGAAGATTCATAGTAGTAAGAAGGATAATAGTAAGGAAGGATTGTGTAAAGAAGGATAAGTGTAAGGAAGATTATAGTAAAGACAGATAATAGTAAGGAAGATTTATAGTAAAGAAAGATAATAGAAAGGCAGATTTTAGGAAAGAAAGATAATAGTAAGGAAGATATATAGTAAGAAAAGATAATAGTAAGGAATGATTTATAGTAAAGAAAGATAATAGTAAGGTAGATTATAGTAAAGAAAGATCAACTAGTACAGGAAGTTTATAGTAAAGTAAAGATAATAGTAAGCGAAGGATTATGAGGTTAAAGAAAGATAATAGTAAGGAAGATTATAGTAACAGAACGATAATACGTAAGAAGATTAATAGTAAGAACGATAATAGTAAGGAAGATTATCAGTAAAGAGAAGATTATAGTAAGGAGGATTATATGTAAGAAAGATAATAGTAGGGACAGAATTATAGTAAAAGAAGATTAATAGTAAGCGAAGTTAATAGTAGAAAGATAATAGTAGTAAGGATTATTGAAAAGAAAGGATAATAGTAAGGGAAGATTATAGTAAAGAAAGATATAGTAAATGAGATTATAGTAAAGAAAGATAATAGTAAGCGAGGATTTATAGTACAAGCAAAGATAATAGTATGGAAGGATTCTGTAAAGAAAGCTAAATAGTAAGGAGGATTATAGTAAAGAAAAGATAATCGTAAGGAAGATAATAGCAAGAAGGGTAATAGTAAGGAAGATTTATAGTAAAGCAACAGATCATAGTTTTAGAGGACTTTTTAATAGTAAAGAAAGATAATAGTAAGAGAAGGATTATATAAAGAAAGATAATATGTAAGGAAGATTATAGTAAAGAAAGATACTAGTAGGAATGATTATAGGTAAAGAAAGATAATAGTAAGGAGGATTACTAGTAAAGACAAGATCAGTAGTGAGGAAGATTTATAGTAAAGAAAGATAATAGTAGGAGATTTATAGTAAAGAAAGATAATAGGAAGGAGGATTATAGTAAAGAATGATAATGTAAGGAAGATTATAGTATAGAAGATAATAGGTAAGGAGATTATAGTAAAGAAAGATAACTTGTAAGGAAGATGATAGGTAATGAAGATAATAGTAAAGGAAGATTATAGTACGAAGATAATGTACGGAGGATTATAGGAAGAAAGATAATAGTAAGGAAGATTTATAGTAAAGAAAGATAATAGTAAGGAAAAGATCTATACGTAAAAGTCAGATAATAGTAATGCGGATTATAGTAAAGAACGATAATAGTAAAGGATCGAATTATAGTAAAGATGGATAAATAGTAAGGAAGATGATAGTAAGAGAAGATAATAGTAAAGGAAGAATTTCTAGTAAAGAACAGATAATAAGTAAGGAAGATTCATAGTAAAGAAAGATAATAGTTAAGAAAGATTTATAGTAAAGGAGAAGATACATAGTACGGAAGATCTGTACAGTAAAGAACGATAATATAAGGGAGGATTTTGGTAAAGAGAGATAATAGTAAGGAAGATTTATTGTACAGAATAGATAATAGTAGTAAGATTATAGGTAAAAAGATAATAGAAAGGAAGATTATAGTAAAGAAAGATAATAGTAAAGGAGGCATATAGTAAAAAGAAGATAGTAGTTAAGGAAGATTAGATAGTAGGAGAAAGATAATTAGTAAGGAAGAGATAGTAAAGAAAGATAATAGTAAGAGAAGATATATAGTAAAGAAAGATAAAACTAGTAGGGAAGATTATAGTCCCGCAGCTACCTGGTAAGGAAGATTATGTAAAGAAAGATAATACGTAAGGAAGATTATAGCTAAAGAAAGAAATGTATGGACGTCTATAGTAAAGAAAAGATAATGGTAAGGAAGATTAATGTAAAGTAAGGACTCTCAGAGTATGGCTCTAAGGAAGATTGATAGTAAAGAAAGATAATGGTAGGACGATTATAGTAAAGAGAGAGTAATAGTAAGCGAAGGATTATGTACAGAGAGCTAATAGTAAGGAAGATTATAGTAAAGACGAGATAAATAGTAAGGACGGATATTATAGTAAAGAAAGATAATAGTAAGGAAGATTTATAGTAAAGAAAGATATTAGTAAGGAAGATTATTAGGTAAAGCAAGATAACTAGTAAGGGAAGGACTTGTAGGTAAAGAAAGATAATGTAAGGAAGATTGTAGTAAAGAAAGATAATAGTAATGAAGGATTTTATAGTAAAGAATGATGATAGTAGGGATGATTATAGTAAAGGAAACGATAATAGTAAGGAAGATTTACTAGTAAAGAAAGATAATAGTAAGGATGATTATAGTAAAGAAAGATAATAGTACGGAGTGAATTATAGTACAGAAGCATAATAGTAAGAAGATTATAGTAAAGACAAGATATAGTAAGGAGATTTATAGTAAACGAAGGATAAATTGTAAGGAACGATTATAGGTAGAGAAGGATAATAGTAAGGTAGATTTATAGTAATAGCAAGATAAATAGTAAGGAGGATTATAGTAAAGAAAGATAAATAGTATGGATTGATTTATAGTAAAGAACTATATAGTAAGGAAGATTTATAGTAAAGAAAGATAAATAGTAAGAAGATTATAGTAAAGAAGATAATAGTAAGGAAGATTAAAAGTACAAGAAAGATATAGTAAGGAAGATTATAGTAAGAAAGATAATAGTAGGGAAGATTATGTAAAGATAGATTAATGGTAAGGAAGATTATAGTAAAGAAAGATAATAGTAAGGAAGGGATTATAGTTAAAGAGAAGATAAAGTAAGGACTGATTATGTAAAGAGGGATTAATAGGTATGGAAGGATAATTAGTCAAGAGTGATAATAGTAAGGAGATTATAGTAAAGGAGGATAATAGTAAGGAAGGATATTGGTAATAGAACAGATAATAGTAAGGAAGATTCTATAGTGAAAGAAAGATATTCGTAAGGATGATTTATCAGTAAAGAAATATAATAGTAAGGAAGGATCTGTCGTCAGAAAGAGAATAGTAAGGAAGAAAAATATAGATAAGAAAGTAATAGTAAGGCAGATTCTCGACCGACAGATAATAGTAGGGAAGATTAATAGTAAAGAACAGATAATAGTAAGGAAGATTATAGTAAAGAATGAGATAATAGTAAGGAAGGATTATACGTAAAGAAAGATAATAGTTTAGGAAGATTTAATAGTAAAGAGAAGAAAAATTTAAAATTCATAGTAAGGGAAGGATTATAGGAGGAAGATCATAGTGGGGAGGATTATGTGGCAGAGCAGATAATAGTAAGGAAGGATTATAGTAAAGGAAGATAATAGTAAGGAAGATTAATAGTAAAGAAGATAATAGTAAGGAAGGTCATAGTAAAGCAGAGATAATAGTAAGGAAGGATTATGTAAGGAAGCTAATGTTAGGAAGATAATTGGAGCGTAAGATACTAGTAAGGAAGATTTATAGTGAAGAAAGCTAATAGTACGGAAGATTAAGTAAAGAACCGCTCAATAGTCAGGAGGATTTATAGTGAAGAAAGATATCGTAAGGAGGATTATAGTAAGAAGATAATTGTAAGGAGGATTATAGTAAAGAAAGATAATAAGTAAGGAAGATTATAGTAAAGAAAGATTTTCGTAAGGAAGATGATACGTAAAGAAAGATAATAGTAAGGAAGTATTATAGGAAAGAAAGATATTGTAAGGAAGAATTATATGTAAAGCAAGCTCATAGTAAGGAGGGATTATAGTAAGCAGATAATAGTAAGGAAAGGATTATAGTAAGAAGGATAATAGTAAGGAAGATGGATAGTAAAGAGAGATAATAGTAAGGAAGATTATAGTAAAGAAAGATAATTAGTAAGGATGATTATAGAAAAGAAAGATACAATTAGTAAGGAAGACTTAGCGTAAAGAGAGGTTATAGTAAGGCAGGATTATGTAAAGAAAGATAAATAGTAAGGATTTTTGGGTAAAGAGCAGATAATGTCAGGAAGGTTATAGTAAAGAAAGCTCATAGTAAGGAAGATTATAGTAAAGAAAGATAAATTAGTAGGGCAGCTTTATAGTAAGCAAAGATCAATGGTACGGAAGATTATAGTAAAGAAAGATAATAGTAAGGAAAGGATTATAGGGTTCAAGAGCGACATAATAGTAAGTGAAGGATTATGTAAAGACGGGATAATAGTAAGGAAGGATTATAGTACCAAGAGAGATTAATAGTAAGGAAGTGTAATAGTCACGAGCGATAATAGTAAGGAGGATCATCGTTAACGAAAGATCATAGTCAAGGACGATTCAATATTCAAGACCGCTCTATATACACGGACGCATAATCGTACGACAGATCCACGACCACAGGCAGTTGATAGTCAGTAACGAAAGATCATCGACCTTGTCAAGTAAGTCATGAAATTAGAGAAAAATGGCAAAAGGTTTGCAACAAGACTAGTCCCAAAACCTAAGGGGATGTCCTAAGAAGAAAGGTTAAAGGGAAATTGGGATTGAGGACAATGTAGGATGAGGAGGGGTCAGGAGTCGTAATGATAACAGACATATAATTTACTGAGCGGAATAGACAAGATGTGGTTTCAGAGATGGGATAAAGCTAGAAACCAAGTGGTCACTAATTTGGATGTTGAAGACGACAGATGAGTCAAAAGGATGTTAGGAAGTATTTCTTACAGTCAAAGAGTTGTAGTCAGTAGAGTTGCATAGGAAAGTGTCATCAGTGTGGAGGTGGGAATAATAAAACTGTTTTCAGAACGTGGTTTGTTATTAAGCTCCTGAGCACAGGGGAGAGAAGAGGAACTTAGTAGAAATCAGAGAAAAGACGAGCATCAGGAGCTATGTTTCGACCCACTGCAACCAAATATAGGTGCATAACAAATTGATGGTAAACACACACACCCACAAAAAAAACACACACACACACACAAACACCACAAACAAACTCGCTCCTCTATAAAACATTACACCTCACGATACATACTCACTCCACTCTTTCCAGCTCTCCCTGTGACAGGAGGGACGGACAGCACAATTAAAAATGTTGGGGACTTAGGAACTAGTGGACACAGATCCGAATGTTCGTACCCAACACGTACGCTTCCCCCCGCCTGAAATATTCAGTGCTTTCTGAAAACGTTATTTGAGACCTGAAATTACACCTGTGTGTAGGTCGCATTTCACTTGCTAGTATTATAAATGCTCGATCGAGTAACTCATTTCGTGTTTGACTTCCTCACTTCGATATGATTCTAATGTTTAGAAGAGGGCGGCCTGTGACTAGCTTCATGTAACCAATCGAATTTAAATTTATATTTTACCAGGTTTTTTTTTATTTATGGTTAATGATTGTTTTATTATTTTTTGTCTTTCATTCTCGTCTTATTCATTCTCCCCTCTTTTATTTTCTTGTTATTGTTATAGTTGAGGGTGGGAGTGGTAGTGCTGGATTGTTATATATTCCAAATTGTTTATTTTTCTAAAAAAATTATTTAAAAATATATCTTAAACGTTATATTTAATGGGTATGGTTGTTAGAAAGCCCATTGAAGAGGGTATGCTAGGAGAACGTTGTAGATGCTCCTCTGTTCTGTTACAGACTGTTGTTGGGATATGAGGGGATACCTGAGTAAATTACGTGTGGGTGTCTGCTGGGGGCGTATTATCGTTTGATTGAGGGGGGTTATTCTGTGCGTAGGGTCTGGACTTAATGTCTGGGGCATAGGTGACATTGGAGTACAGGGGTTGAGTACGGCTGGTGGGAATGAGGATGTGATTTGGTTGGGTGGGGGGAGAGGAGGATTTGTCTAGAGATAGTTTAAGTCTGGTACGGATGTTTTGTATTAAGTTGTGGGATGAGATTGATAGTAGGTCGTAACGGAGAGAATAGTAAGAAAGAGATAGTAAAGAAAGAGAATAGTAAAGATAGCTCAATAGTAAAGAAAGAGAAAAGTAAAGAAGGAGAATAGTAAAGATAAGAGAAAGTAAGGACAAGAGCATAGTAAGAAAGAGAAGAGTAACGAAAGAAGACTGTAAAGAAAGAGAATATAAAGAAGAGAATAGGAAAGATAGAGAATAGGTAAGGAAGAGAATGTATAGAAGAGAATAGTAAAGAAGGAGGAAAAGTAAAGATAGGAAATAGTAAGGGGAAAGAGAATAGAAAGAAAGAGAATAGTTAAGAAAAGAGAATAGGTAAAGAAGAAGTAATAGTAAAGAAAGATAAAGTAAAGAAAGAGCAATCAATAAAGCAAAGCGAATCGTAAAGAAGAGAGAATAGTAAAGAAAAGAATAGTAAGAAAGAGAATAGTAAAGAAAGAGGAATAGGTAAAGAAATGATCAATAGTAAAGAAAGAGAATAGTAAAGAAAGAGAATAGGAAAGAATGAGTATAGTAAAGAAAGATAATAGTAAAGAAGAGAATAGTAAAGGAAAGAGACTCCCCCCTCACCATACCTTCCTAAAACACTACCTACCCTTCCAGAACCCTTACACTACCCCGGTAATTCAAATCCTGCTAAGTTTTCATAACTAAAGTTAGCTCCTGCTGCAAATACTTGATAATAACTTACGAAAGACGTCAGCGAAGCTCGGCTTATATACGTATTAATGTGTATACTACCACCTGTGTGTGTGTGTGTGTGTGTGTGTGTGTGTGTGTGTGTGTGTGTGTGTGTGTGTGTGTGTGTGTGTGTGTGTGTGTGTATGTGTGTGTGTGTTGTGTATGTGTGTGTGTGTGTGTGTGTATGTGTGTGTGTGTGTGTGTGTGTGTGTGTGTGTGTGTGTGTGTGTGTGTGTGTGTGTGTGTGTGTGTGTTTTATGTGTTTGTGTGTGTGTGTGTGTGTATGTGTTTGTGTGTGTTTGTGTGTGTGTGTGTGTACTCACCTATTTGCAGGGTCGAGTCACAGCTCCTGGCCCCGTGGGGTGTGTGTGTGTGTGTGTGTGTGTGTGTGTGTGTGTGTGTGTGTGTGTGTTGTGTGTGTGTGTGTGTGTGTGTGTGTGTGTGTGTGTATGTGTGTGTATGTGTGTGTGTGTGTGTGTGTGTGTGTGTGTGTGGTGTGTGTGTGTGTGTGTGTATGTGTTTGTGTGTGTGTGCGTGTGTGTGTGCGTGTGTGTGTGTGTGTGTGTATGTGTGTGTGTGTGTGTGTGTATGCGTTTGTGTGGGGTGTGTGTGTGTGTGTGTGTGTGTGTGTGTGTGTACTCACCTAATTGTGGTTGCAGGGATCGAGTCATAGCTCCTGGCCCCGCCTCTTCACTGGTCGCCACTAGGTCGACCCCCCTTGCTCCACGAGCTTTAATATTCCTCTTCTTAAAGCTATGTATGGTACCTGCTTTCATTACCTCATTTTCCAGACTATTCCATTTCCTGACAACTCTATGACTGAAGATATATTCCTAACATCCATGAGGCCCATCTGAGTCTTCAACTTCCAATTGAGACCCCATGTTGCCGTGTCCCATATCTGGAATATCTTGTCTCTGTCCACTTTGCTGATTCCTGTCAGTATTTTATATGTTGTTATCATATCCCCTTGTCCCTCCTGTCCTCCAGTGTGGTCGTAGGGTATGCCCCTTAGCTCCAGGACTAGTCTCGTGTCAAATCTTTGCACTTTCTCTAATTTCCTGACGTGCTTGACCAAGTGAGGATTCCAAGCTGGAGCGTGTGTGCCTGTACTCAACTAGTTGTACCACCTAGTTGTGGCTGCAGGGGTCTAGTCACAGCTCCTGGCCCCTCCTCTTCGCTGGCCGCTACTAGGTCACTCTTCCCGCTTCATGAGCTTTATCATACCTCTTCTTAAAGCTAAGTATAGATCCTTCCTCCACTACATCACTTCACAGACTATTCCACTTCCTGAGAACTCTGTGACTAACATCCCTGTGATTCATCTGAGACTTCGACTTCCAACTGTGACCCCTTGTTGCTCTGTCCCATCTCTGGAACATCCTGTCTCTGTCTACCTTGTTGATTCCTCTCAGTATTTTATATGTCGTTATCATATCATATGTGTTTGTGTGTCTGTGTACTCACCTATTTGTACTCATCTATTTTTTGTTTTCAGGGGTCGATTCATAGCTTCTGGCCCCGCCTCTTCACTAGTTGCTACTAGGTCGTCTCTTTCCCTGCTCCATGAGCTTTATCAAACTTCGTCTTAAAATTATGTGTGGTTCCTGCCTCCACTACGTCACTGTCCAGACTATTCCATTTCCTGGCAACTCTATGAATGAAGAAATAATACTTAATAACATCCCTTTGACTCATCTGAGTCGTCAACTTCCAATTGTTTCTGTGTTCTATCTCTGGAACATCCCCTCTCTGTCCACTTTGTCAATTTCTTGCAGTATTTTGTATGTCGTTATCATGTCTCCCCTAACCCTCCTGTCCTCCAGCATCGTCCAGCTACTAACGTAGCAGTTATCACAAGAACCTTACCTTGATATCATAACTGGACACAGAACCGAGTAGCAGCAGAACTGGTGTACACGCCATTCCACATGCAAACCGTTGATAAACAATGCATTGGAGAAACATCACGAACCTTAGATGCCTGAATTCGGGAACACCGGTACACTTGCTTGTATGACTCAACACAAACAACATATACTTCATTCCACTGGACATTCATGCATACCTTATAGCATGGAAAGACACCAAACTTAGTATTCCAGAAGACGTAGTCGTCTGGAATACTGCTACTACTATTACTACTACTAAGGCTACTACTATTGCTACTACTACTACTGCTACTACCACTCTTACTACTGTTACTATTATTACTATTATTCCCACTCCTACTACTATTAATATTACTGCTTCTATTACTAATACTACAACTATTACTATTACTTTTAACTATTACTACTATTATTACTATTACTTTTTACTACTACTACTACTATTGCTATTACTACTATTACTCTTACTACTACTATTACTCTTACTACTACTACTACTACTAATAATAATAATAACAATAATGATAACAGTCAAAGACAAAGACAGATTAAAAACACAAGACAAGGCCTGGGTTCCATAAATCGTTTGGTCTTAACATACGAGGAAGAACTAACTAGACAGGAGTATTGCTTATTTGTAGTCCAAATACGTGCACTCAGGCCCCATATTACGCAGCCAAACAAGTGCAAGTTACAAGACCAATCACGCTCTCATAGGCCTCGCGCTCAAAACCAAACACGTATTTTCCGACCTCACACTCAAAACTAAGCACGTACTCACAGATCTCTCATTTGTGATCAATCCCGTACTCGTAGAACTCTCATTCAAGATCAATCCCGTACTCGTAGAACTCTCATTCGTGATCTGTCACGTATTCACAGATCTCTCAATCGTGATTAATCACGTACTCACAGACGTCTCATTCGTGATCAGTCATGAACTCATAGAACTCTTATTTAAGAGGAAAAACAATCTGATAAGGCAAGCTTCAGAACTAGTTGAGTCGAGTCACGTGAGTTTGCTTCCAGTTATTCCTATTTTCACTCCTATTACCATTCCTATTATCGCTCTTAATATCGGTTCTATTGTCTTTCCTTTTTTTCCCCGGCCTTTCCCACGTAAAAAATTTCATTCCAAACTTCAAATCTGCAAACACAATCCCGCCTCTATTCTATTTTTTTCAATTCCACCGTTACTTCCATATCTGTCGTCATTCCCTAAGATACTCTCAGTTTTTATATCCTCATGAATTTGTGTTCCAATTCCTCACTACTATTCCCATTACCGTAGTCCTTCAAAAATTATGTTTCCCCCGTTTTCGTATGGTTATTCTTGTTCACATTCCCACTCACACTTGCTTTACTAATCATGCTTCCATTCCCACTCACATTCCTGCTCCAATATGCATTCACGCTCACTTATTACCTCTCTTGTTCCCATTTCCAGTTCCATTTCCACCCGTTCATAATAGACTAGCATTCTTTATTAACACCGCCTTTAGTTCGTGCAGAGTGCTTTGATCTTACTTTATTACAGGTGGAGATTATTGCCGGGATTCACGGCTGGCTTGTTAAGCCAGCCGTGAACTCTGACATCAAGAACACTGTCTTCTCGTTTCTCTTCTAGCTCCTCTGGTTCATCTTCCTGCTCCTCCTTCATCTCTACATCTGCAGCTATCTCTCTCTTACGTTCATCCGTTCCCTCTTCTGCTCACGCCTCCTAGTCCTCGTCCTCCACCTCCCCATCTACTTCTATTCTTCAATATGCTCCTCTTCTGCCCCTCTCCCCCTCCAGATCCTCGTCAGCCACTTCCTCTACTCTTCCTACTTCTCCATTCTCTCCTCCATGACCCTCCCCCCTCCTCCATCCCTTACATCTTGATCCTTGTTCTCCATCTCCATATCATTCTCCACCTTCTCTACCTGTTTCTTTATTCTTTCCTCACTTTCACTGGTTTCAAAACTTAACACAGCAATCACTCCACACAACAACAAGAGAATTGGCAGACGGCGAAAATACCTCCATTAAAAACAAAGTAGTCGCGTGACGAGTCCACTAAGACTCTTCAACGCCCTCCTTCCGTGCATAGGAAAAATTAAAAAAGAAACCTCTGGCTGTTTTCAAGAGGGAACTTGACAGCTTCGTCTAATCAGTTCGTGATCAGTCGGGCTGTCGTTAGTGCGCTGGATTGCATGTGGCCATCAGTAACACCCTGGTTGATCAGGCCTTACTCCACAGGGTGGTCTAGTCTAGGACCGGGCCGCGGGGGCATTGATCCCAAAAAAAACATCCTTTAGGTATCACCCCCATATTCCTAATCATTTCCTCATCTTCTCCACGTTTAACATCACATATTTTTTTCTGCTTTCATGTACAAAAAACGAGCTTGATGTGAAATTAATAGTGACAACAAAAATCGAACATGACAGGTAAAGAACATAACCTAGACAAACTGCAGAGGTGATCACACAAGCGACTTCTGGAATTCAATCCCATTTAGTGTAAGGTTATAGAAAAGGGGAAAGGAAAGGAAGATCGGAAGCTGAGTAAAGACTCTAGAAAGTCGCAGCAAACTTCATTAAAGGAGACGTGACCATAGTAACACACACACACACACACACACACACACACACACACACACACACACACACACACACACACACACACACACACACACACACACACACACACACACACACACACACGGTACTAGGGAGGGGATCACAGGACAAATCATTCTGTATTGCTCATTCTCGTCAACTGGGCACGGCTCGTCTCATATAGTCTCACCATAAAGCATTCATACTTAATAAGCGGGCCCTCTCTCTCTCTCTCTCTCTCTCTCTCTCTCTCTCTCTCTCTCTCTCTCTCTCTCTCTCTCTCTCTCTCTCTCTCTCTCTCTCTCTCTCTCTCTCTCTCTCTTTCTCTCTCTCTCTCTCTCTCTCTCTCTCTCTCTCTCTCTCTCTCTCTCTCTCTCTCTCTCTCTCTCTCTTCTCTCTCTCTCTCTCTCTCCCCTCTCTCTCTTTCTCTCTCTCTCCCTCCCTCTGGGAACAATTCTCAGAGTCAGGAGACCCAGACTGGCTCCTTCACTCGGGGCTCGATAAAGCTAATAAGAATTACTTTACGGATGGCACAGGTAAACAAGGGAAGAAACGAACCAACACAACCTGCAACTCCTTTCATCCTGGGGTCGAAGAAAGCAGCGAAAACATTACCTGTCTCACTTTCTCCTATCCCAACAAAATTAGTCTATGTTTCTCAAAAAAACATTAACTACATGTAAACTGCCACCAGGGAAATACTAGCAGTGACAAGATACCTAGCAACTGCTGCGAGTTTACAGCGTTGAGACAAGGATGAATTTAGGAATTAGGATGAAAAGAAAAATGATCAGTTAAGTATATATAAGAAAGTTTTGCAATATTCCAATCACGGTATCAGCTGGGAAGGAGCAGCTGTTACTCACAAGCTAGAAGCTAGCTCGACTGGTAACGCACTCAACTCACATACTAAGTGTCCATGGTGCAACCCCCGGCACGGGTGAAAACGACAGGCATTTTTCCTTACACCTGCTGCTCTAACAGTAAATACCTGGGTGTCACATGACTGTCGTGGGTCGCATCCCGGGGGTAAAGGTATACCTTAGGGCTGGGCTTTGAAATGGACTGAGGGATCATAACAGCTCTTAGCCTGCAAAATTACTATGCTCTTAAAAAATGGAACAACCCAGTTTTAACGCATGAAAAGAACAGTGGAAATTAAAATTTAATAATCAAATTTGCATTAAAACCGAGTTTCAGTGTGTAGGCCAAGACGTCATAAAATTGATTCAAGACGTAAAATTGTTCGAAGACGTAAAATTGCTCGAAGACGTAAAATTGTTCGAAGACGTAAAATTGTTCGAAGACGTAAAATTGTTCGAAGACGTAAAATTGCTCGAAGACGTAAAATTGTTCGAAGACGTAAAATTGTTCGAAGACGTAAAATTGTTCGAAGACGTAAAATTGTTCGAAGACGTAAAATTGTTCGAAGACGTAAAATTGAATCAAGACATAAAATATATCCAAGCCCCTCTGCCCTTCTTCCATGGACTACCACTGTCAAAGGCTCGCTAACCTCCCATTCATACATCATTACAAATTTCCTTTACCCTTTCCCAGTCATCTTCTCTCACCCATCACCCTCCAGCACCTATGTCAACCTCCATTCCCCGCAAACCCCCCTCGCCATTCTTCCATCCAGCCCCCCATACAAGAACCTCAATGGAGATAAGCAGCTTCGTCTGACCTTCTCCGGGTCAACCTAGGTGATTTACACACATGTTGCTGTATGATGCAACAGGTGATATCACAATGTGCAAAATAACCACAGTGAAAAAAATAGTGAAATTCCCAGCGCTTTCGTGATTTCTCATATTATCAATGAGAGAAATCATGAAAATGTTAGAAATAATGTGAGAAGCCATAAAAAAAAGCGCTTGGAATTTCACTGTTTACCACTGCGGTTATTTTGCATATATTACTGTGCATGATAACTGTAGTCACGTAAATTCATGCAACTATATTTATGTGTACCTGTACCTAAATAAACTTACTTAATCTCCAGAGACCCCCCCACTTACTACCATACCTCTACATCCTACCCCATCACCGAACACCCCCTCACCCACATGTTCCACCATCATCCCCTCCCTCACCCCCATCACCCTCCACTGGTGGGTAATACGCGCATCATTGGTCGCTATTATACGCACAAGCGGCCAATCATTTCACACATCCCTGGCGCCACCAAACGAGCCTATTTCCTCCGCCCTACCTTCGCTAAGTGTCCTATTTCACGTTTTGGCTGATGCAGATATTCATGTTACCTGTCTGGTGGTGTGTGGTGGTATGTGGTGGTGTTTGGTGGTATGTGGTGGTGAGTGGTGAGTGAGGGGGTGTGAGGAGGTTGTGTGGGGTGGGTGTTTTGTAGTAGTGTATTGGTATGGTATGGTGGAGTGTGGTATAGTTTGGGGTAGTGTGAGGTGTGTGGCTCTGCAAGGTATATGGCGTAGGGTGGTGTCGTGGTATAATGGGAACATACGATGGAAATAGGGAAAGTGCAGTGGTGTGGTGTGTATTTGTGGTGGTGGTGTGGTAGGGAGATGTGACGATTAATACATGTGTATGAATGAGTGTGTGGAGGAATGCCTGTATTATGGTGGATTGGTCAGTATGCATTACCTAGTGTACATTAAGCGTAGGTGAGCTTGCAGGTGTGTAAGTATAGAGGATGTGTGAAAATGTGTCAGTACAGGAGTATCTCAGTGTGTAGGTGTAGCCGGACGGTATATGCAAATGAAGCATGGGTAGGTTCATGTACACGTATGTAGACACCTGCCTACAAGTGTAGGGTCAAGTATACATGTGGGTATTGCAGTAGGGGAGAAGAGTAGTGGGTGGAGGACCTTGCACCATGTAGATGTACAGACAAGTGTAGAGGGTTTGTGTAGGTCGTACTGGATTGTGTTTTGGGGCGAATATAAAGGTGTTGATGCTATGGCTCAGTGTGCAAATTCAAGGTGCTATTTGTGTATGAAAACAGAAATAATGTAACAGTTTACTAGCATAAGTACTGTTTGTACTCACGATGCACAATAATGACACACAAATGAAATACGATTTATTAAATACTGAAATGTGCGTAGAGCACACATTGAGAAATACCGTACGAACGCTTCATATTCGTGTGCGTAGTGGTTTCGTTTACGTTAAGATTGTAATGGAAGCTACAGCGAACATGATTTTACCTGAAACATCACAGGAACAGTACAAGAGGGGGAAAAGAAACAGATAGGAAGAAGGATAATGATGAGGAAGAGGTTAAATATAGAGATCAGAGGAAGAAATAAGGAGGGAGACAGGAAAAGAGGAGAATGAATAGGAAGATTATAAATAATTTGATTGAGAAGCAGTTATAAAAGAGGGAAAATGATGGAGAAGGTTATAGAGAAGGAAGGAAAAGAATAATGGAAGTGAATAAAGAGCTGGAAGAAAAGGTAAGATAAAGACATTGAGACAAAGAAAAATGTTGGAGGATAAAAATAGCGGAGAGGCGGGAGACAAAAATATTGTGAATAGGAAGGAGATAAGAGGGAGGGAAAATGAAAGGACAAGTAAAAGAAAGAGAGGAAGTAAAGGTATGGAGTGAAATAGAGGAAAACAGAAGAAAATGAAAACGATAAATGAAAGTAAAGAAAGAAGGAAAGTGAATAAAAAGAAGTTAAAGAGAGGGAGGAAATGGGAAGGTGGATAAAGAGGAAAAGAAATAAAAAGGTGGATAAAGAGGAAGAGAAATGCAAAAGTGGATAAAGAAAGGGAGAAGGAGAGAAGCGTAAAAAAAAAGAAAAAATGAAGACTGATAAGGAGTGAGGAATCGGAATGTGACTAAAGAGAGAAAGAGGGAAATTAAAATTTGAATAAGGAGGAAAGGAAAGGTGGATAAAGAGAAAGAATAAGGGGAAAGATGAACGAGGAGAATGAAAGGAACAATACGCAGCTGGGTTGCCAACGGGCGAGTGCTATCGACAACTACTGAATTGCAAGAACTTGTATAAACATTAAGATGTAATGATCCCAAGGCAGTTGAAGGAGGAAGTATTTTATCCAGGTAGGTTAAAGCGTCACGGCTGATGTCAGGCTTGAAAACACTCGAACACACTTTCAGAAGCCGAGGAGGCGCTCAATATGTGATGGATCCTGTTATGTCAGGTTAAGGGCCTACTACACTTCTTGCGCCTCACATATGATGCTTCATGTTGTGTCGGGTTGGGGGCCCCTACAATTCTAGAGGCTTGATATGTGATTGATTCTACAAACTACGATCCGGATTCATACACTTCCTGTGGCCTGAAATTTGATGGATCCCGTGTGAAGAATACAGATATCTGTTTTTTCTTAGACCAAGCCAAGATTATCGGATGGAAACTCCTCTCTTACTCCTTGCGCTGGGTGACCCGGATGAACCACACAAGTTCAGAATTTCGTAAAATACAGAACAGTGAAATACAATGTCTCCTTAAGCTGTTGCAGTAAGTAACAGGCAGGATGACACAAACCGAACCTGTATTTGAGTACCGTGAAATTTCCAGTTAAGCGCCATTTAAGAAATTTCTATTGATGCTGAAGGTTGTCTAGCATATTTTTTAAGAGCATGTAGAGGAGTCTGAATGTAGAAAAATAGAGAGAGTAGTTGCTGGGCATTTGGATGTATGTATATGTGGGGAAAATGAGTAAAGGATCAGTTAGAAGGATTGATGTAGCTAACTTTTTTTTTTTGCTGGAAATGTTGGATTCTAGGGAAGATTGAGAGATTGCGTGTGTATGTGTGTACTCACCTAATTGTACTCACCTAATTGTGGCTGCAGGGGTCGAGACTCAGCTCCTGGCCCCGCCTCTTCACTGTGTGTGTGTGTGTGTGCATGTGTGTGTGTGTGTGTATGTGTGTGTGTGTACTCACCTATTTGTAGTTGCAGGGGTTGATTCACAGCTCCCGGCCCCGCCTCACCTCCACGAGCTTTATCGTATTTGTGTGAGTGTGTATGTGTGTGTGTATAACACACAAAAACACACAAACCTCTCTGTAACAGCCACTGTTGCTAGACAGAGTTGCTCAGTTCCAATGCCATAAACAGAAGTTTTAATATCTTTTGTAGCAATCTGAATGTGCGGGGGTGCAGCTGCGGCCAGTGACAGCGTCCACCGCCCACTCATCCGGTTATTCGTTTTTTATCCGAACTTAAGCTCGTTCGTTAGGTCTATATTCGGTTTTGGCTGCAATTGCTTCTCATAGCGGGAATGTCGTAATTCTCGTTTGGCTTTACCGGACTAGAGGGAGCGGGGCGGAAACGGTAACTGGAAGGGGGTGGAGGAGGCACTCTCGGTACAAGCATTCCATGTCTTTCACAGATAACGTATATACAAGAGAATATAAAAATACACCGCAAAAATAGGAAAGACACCTGAGCGCGCTCATGTGCTTACGAACACATCCTCTGAAGATGTGTGTAAGCACATGAAAGCGTTCAGGTGGTATTTTTATATATTTGCATTCACGCGATTATTGTGGAGTCTTCCATGCAAGAACATATATGCAAAAGCGTATTCAGAAAGGACATGCACACAGCATTCACAGAAACGTGCACATAGCCCTTTGTACTATATATAGCACGGTCCACACAAAAGAAAAATAACGTACCCAGAAAACATAACACGAATATACAAAAATAAATTTATAAACAAAGGTAGACAAAAAAAACAACAACGTACATGAAAGAACATTCACAAAACGTATACGCAGAACAACCTCCACAAACACAAACAAATCCTGGACACCCGACCCTCACAACAGCGCGCACACACACAAGCGTGAACAAACATGAACGTACATGGTCCGTACAAGACAGTGCACACAAAATACCTAAATACACACACACACACACACACACACACACACACACACACACACACACATACATACACACACACACACACACCACACACACACACACACACACACACACACACACACACACACACACACACACACACACACACACACACACACACACACACACACACAATCAGACATTCACTAGGAATGTTTTCTCAAGCTTATGCTTGGCATCGTCTCCAAGGGCTGATACATTAAAGAAGCTACTAAGAAACCCGATTAAAGAAAACTATGCCTGAATGAAAGCTTTTTCAAGCCTGACAAAGCCTTTTTCAAGCTTGACAAAGCCTTTTTCAAGCCTGACAAAGCGTGAAAAAGACTTCTGAACGTTATAAAAATGCTTGGTCTCCAATGTTTTCATACTGGCATAGTGTCTTTTTATCAGCTCGTCGGTTGTGCAGCCTCTTCCCTTCCAAGGTCCTACTGAGATCCTACTAGGAACACATCCTACAGAATTTATAAAAGAGAAGCTGTTAAACGAACTACAGAAAGTTTCGAAAATTTCGTTCACAAATTATGGCAATGATGGTTTTCCCCACATTCGTTGAATCCAACGTCTCCTTTTTGCCCCACCAGCTTATATATGGACTTAGAACGTCCAGATTACGTTAGGTTTGACTGATATTCACACACACACACACACACACAACACAATATATATATATATATATATATATATATATATATATTATATATATATTATTATATATATATATATTATATATATTTTAAAATTATATATATATATTATATATATATTTCTTTTTTTTTCAACAAGTCGGCCGTCTCCCCCGAGGCAGGGTGACCAAAAAAGAAAGAAAACCCCCAAAAAGAAAATACTTTCTCATCATTCAACACTTTCACCACACTCACACATTATCACTGCTTTTGCAGAGGTGCTCAGAATACAACAGTTTAGAAGCATTTTACGTATAAAGATACACAACATATCCTCCAAACTGCCAATATCCAAACCCTCCTTTAAAGTGCAGGCATTGTACTTCCCATTTTAAGGACTCAAGTCCGACTATACGAAATAACCCGGTTTCCTGAATCCCTTCACTAAATATTACCCTGCTCACACTCCAACAGATCGTCAGGTCCCCAAGTATCATTCGTCTCCATTCACTCCTATCTAACACGCTCATGCACGCTTGCTGGAAATCCAAGCCCCCTTTCCCACAAAACCTCCTTACCCCTCTTTCCAACCCCTTTTGAGGACGACCCCCTTCCCCTCCTTCCTTCCCCTATAAATTTATATGCTTTCCATGTCATTCTACTTTGATCCATTCTCTCTAAATGACCAAACCACCTCAACAACCCCTCTTCTGCCCTCTGACTAATGCTTTTATTAACTCCACACCTTCTCCTAATTTCCACACTCCGAATTTTCTGCATAATATTTACACCACACATTGCCCTTAAACAGGACATCTCCACTGCCTCCAACTGTCTCCTCCTCGCTGCTGAATTTACCACCCAAGCTTCACATCCATATTAGAGTGTTGGTACTACTATACTTTCATACATTCCCTTCTTTGCCTCCATAGATAACGTTTTTTGACTCCACATATACCTCAACGCACCACTCACCTTTTTTCCCTCATCAATTCTATGATTAACCTCATCCTTCATAAATCCATCCGCCGACACGTCAACTCCCAAGTATCTGAAAACATTCACTTCTTCCATACTCCTCCTCCCCAATTTGATATCCAATTTTTCTTTATCTAAATCATTTGATACCCTCATCACCTTACTCTTTTCTATGTTCACTTTCAACTTTCTACCTTTACACACATTCTCAAACTCATCCCCTAACCTTTGCAATTTTTCTTTAGAATCTCCCATAAGCACAGTATCATCAGCAAAAAGTAACTGTGTCAGTTCCCATTTTGAATTTGATTCCCCATAATTTAATCCCACCCCTCTCCCGAACTTCTTTTACAACCCCATCTATAAATATATTAAACAACCATGGTGACATTACACATCCCTGTCTAAGACCTACTTTTACTGGGAAGTATTCTCCCTCTCTTCTACATACCCTAACCTGAGCCTCACTATCCTCATAAAAGCTCTTTACAGCATTTAGTAACTTACCACCTATTCCATATACTTGCAACATCTGCCACATTGCTCCTCTATCCGCTCTGTCATATGCCTTTTCTAAATCCATAAATGCAATAAAAACTTCCCTACCTTTATCTAAATACTGTTCACATATATGCTTCAATGTAAACACTTGATCTACACATCCCCTACCCACTCTGAAGCCTCCCTGCTCATCCGCAATCCTACATTCTGTCTTACCTCTAATTCTTTCAATTATAACCCTACCGTATACTTTTCCTGGTATACTCATGCTCTCCGCAAATCCCTAGGTACCTTCCCTTCTTTCATACATTTATTAAACAAAAGAACCAACCACTCCAACACTATATTCCCCCCCCCTGCTTTTAACATTTCTGTCATGATCCCATCAGTTCCAGCTGCTTTACCCCTTTTCATTCTACGTAATGCCTCACGTACCTCCACCACACTTACATTCTGCGCTTCTTCACTCCTAAAAGATGGTATACCTCCCTGGCCAGTGCATGAAATTACCGCCTCCCTTTCTTCCTCAACCATTAAAAGTTTCCTCAAAATATTCTCGCCACTACCTAATACCTCCCTCTCTCCATCTACTAACTCCCCTACTCTGCTTTTAACTGACAAATCCATACTTTCCCTAGGCTTTCTTAACTTGTTTAACTCACTCCAAAAATTTTTCTTATTTTCACTAAAATTTCTTGACAGTGCCTCTCCCACTTTTTCATCTGCTCTCCTTTTTGCACTCTCTCACCACTCTCTTTACCTTTCTTTTACTCTCCATATACTCTGCTCTTCTTATAACACTTTTGCTTTGTAAAAACCTCTCGTAAGCTACCTTTTTCTCTTTTATCACACCCTTTACTTCATCATTCCACCAATCACTCCCCTTTCCTCATGCCCCCACCCTCCTATAAACCACAAACTTCTCCCCCACATTCTAATACTGCATTTTTAAATATACATATATATATATATATATAAATATATATATATATATATATATATATATATATATATATATATATATATATTAAATATTATATATATAATATATATATAAATTATATATTGCTGGTTTCTTTTTTCTGTCTCATAAACACGCTAGATAACAGGGATATCTTGCTACTCCTACTTACACTTTGGTAACACTTCACAGACACGCACATGCATATATATATATACATACATCTAGGTTTTTTCTCCTTTTTCTAAATAGCTCTTGTTCCTCTTTATTTCTTCTATTGTCCATGGGGAAGTGGAAAAGAATCTTTCCTCCGTAAGCCATGCGTGTCGTATGAGGCGACTAAAATGCCGGGAGCAATGGGCTAGTAACCCCTTCTCCTGTAGACATTTACTAATAAAGAGAAGAAGAAAAACTTTATAAAACTGGGATGCTTAAATGTGCGTGGATGTAGTGCGGATGACAAGAAACAGGTGATTGCTGATGTTATGAATGAAAAGAAGTTGGATGTCCTGGCCCTAAGCGAAACAAAGCTGAAGGGGGTAGGGGAGTTTCAGTGGGGGGAAAAAAATGGGATTAAATCTGGAGTATCTGAGAGAGTTAGAGCAAAGGAAGGGGTAGCAGTAATGTTGAATGATCAGTTATGGAAGGAGAAAAGAGAATATGAATGTGTAAATTCAACAATTATGTGGATTAAAATAAAGGTTGGATGCGAGAAGTGGATCATAATAAGCGTGTATGCACCTGGAGAAGAGAGGAATGCAGAGGAGAGAGAGAGATTTTGGGAGATGTTAAGTGAATGTATAGGAGCCTTTGAACCAAGTAAGAGAGTAATTGTGGTAGGGGACCTGAATGCTAAAGTAGGAGATACTTTTAGAGAGGGTGTGGTAGGTAAGTTTGGGGTGCCAGGTGTAAATGATAATGGGAGCCCTTTGATTGAACTTTGTATAGAAAGGGGTTTAGTTATAGGTAATACATATTTTAAGAAAAAGAGGATAAATAAGTATACAAGATATGATGTAGAGCGAAATGACAGTAGTTTGTTGGATTATGTATTGGTAGATAAAAGACTGTTGAGTAGACTTCAGGATGTACATGTTTATAGAGGGGCCACAGATATATCAGATCACTTTCTAGTTGTAGCTACACTGAGAGTAAAAGGTAGATGGGATACAAGGAGAATAGAAGCATCAGGGAAGAGAGAGGTGAAGGTTCATAAACTAAAAGAGGAGGCAGTTAGGGAAAGATATAAACAGCTATTGGAGGATAGATGGGCTAATGAGAGCATAGGCAATGGGGTCGAAGAGGTATTGGGTACGTTTAAAAATGTAGTTTTAGAGTGTTCAGCAGAAGTTTGTGGTTACAGGAAAGTGGGTGCGGGAGGGAAGAGGAGCGATTGGTGGAATGATAATGTGAAGAGAGTAATAAGGGAGAAAAAGTTTGCATATGAGAAGTTTTTACAAAGTAGAAGTGATGCAAGGAGGGAAGAGTATATGGAGAAAAAGAGAGAGGTTAAGAGAGTGGTGAAGCAATGTAAAAAGAGAGCAAATGAGAGAGTGGGTGAGATCTTATCAACAAATTTTGTTGAAAAAAGAAAAATTTTGGAGTGAGATTAACAAGTTAAGAAAGCCTAAGAACAAATGGATTTTCAGTAAAAATAGGAGAGGAGAGTTATTAAATGGAGAGTTAGAGGTATTGGGAAGATGGAGGGAATATTTGAGGAATTGTTAAATGTTGAGAAGATAAGGAAGCTGTGATTTCGTGTATAGGGCAAGGAGGAACAACATTTTTGTAGGGTGAGGAAAGCCAGTTGTGAGTGTGGGGGAAGTTCGTGAGGCAGTAGGTAAAATGAAGGGGGTAAGGCAGCCGGGATTGATGGGATAAAGATAGAAATGTTAAAAGCAGGTGGGGTTTTTAGTTTTGGAGTGGTTGGGCAATTATTTAATAAATGTATGGAAGAGGGTAAGGTACCTAGGGATTGGCAGAGAGCATGCATAGTTCCTTTGTATAAAGGCAAAGGGGATAAAAGAGAGTGCAAAAATTAAAAAGGGGGGATAAGTCTGTTGAGTATACCTGGTAAAGTGTATGGTAGAGTTATTATTGAAAGAATTAAGAGTAAACGGAGAATAGGATAGCGATGAACAAGGAGGTTTTTAGGAAAGGTAGGGGGTGTGTGGACCGGGGGGTTTCCCAGTGAAACATATAAGTGAACAGTATTTAGATAAGGCTAAAGAGGTCTTTGTGGCATTTATGGATTTGGAAAAGGCGTATGACAGGGTGAACAGGGGGGCAAGTGGGCAGATGTTGCAGGTGTATGGTGTAGGAGGTAGGTTACTTAAAGCAGTGAAGAGTTTTTACGAGGATAGTGAGGCTCAAGTTAGAGTATGTAGGAAAGAGGGAAATTATTTTCCAGTAAAAGTAGGCCTTAGACAAGGATGTGTGATTTCCCGTGGTTGTTTTAATATATTATAGAGGGGGTTGTAAGAGAAGTAAAGCGAGGGTCTTGGCAAGAGGCGTGGAGTTAAAAGATAAAGAATCACACACAAAGTGGTAGTTGTCACAGCTGCTCTTCGCTGATGACACTGTGCTCTTGGGAGATTCTGAAGAGAAGTTGCAGAGATTGGTGGATTGAATTTGGTAGGGTGTGCAAAAGAAGAAAATTAAAGGTGAATACAGGAAAGAGTAAGGTTAGAGGATAACAAAAAGATTAGGTGATGAAAGATTGGATATCAGATTGGGGGGAGAGAGTATGGGGGAGGTGAATGTATTCAGATATTTGGGAGTGGACGTGTCAACGGATGGGTCTATGAAAGATGAGGTGAATCATAGAATTGATGAGGGGAAGAAGGGTGAGTGGTGCACTTGGGAGTCTGTGGAGACAAATAATTTTGTCCTTGGAGGCAAAGAGGGGAATGTATGAGAGTATAGTTTTACCAACCTCTTATATGGTGTGAAGCATGGGTGATGAATGTTGCAGCGAGGAGAAGGCTGGAGCAGTGGAGATGTCAGTCTGAGGGCAATGTGTGGTGTTGAATATAATGCAGAGAATTTCGTAGTTTGGAAGTTAGGAGGAGGTGTGGGATTACCAAAACTGTTGTCCAGAGGCTGGGAAGGGTTGTTGAGGTGGTTCGGACATGTAGAGAGAATGGAGCGAAACAGAATGACTTCAAGAGTGTATCAGTCTGTAGTGGAAGGAAGGCGGGGAAAGGGGTCGGCGTAGGAAAGGTTGGAGGGAGGGGTAAAGGAGGTTTTGTGTGCGGGGGGCTTGGACTTCCAGCAGGCATGCGTGAGCGTGTTTGATAGGAGTGAATGGAGACAAATGGTTTTTAATAACTGTTTGGAGTGTGAGCAAAGTAACATCTATGAAGGGTTCAGGGAAACCCGGGCAGGCCGGATTTGAGTCCTGGAGATGGGAATACAGTGCCTGCCACTCTGAAGGAGGGGTGTTAATGTTGCAGTTTAAAAACTGTAGTGTAAAGCACCCTTTTGGCAAACAGTGATGGAGTGAATGATGGTGAAAGTTTTTCTTTTTCGGGCCACCCTCCCCTTGGTGGGAATCGGCCAGTGTGATAATAAAAAAAATAATAAAATATATATATACATATAATAATATATATATATATTATATTATATATATATAATATATATATATATATATATATAAATATATATATATATATATATATAATATTATATGTCTGTATGTATGTGTGTGTCTAGAGAGAAAGAGAGATAGAGAGAGAGACAGAGAGCGAGAGAGAGAGAGAGCGCGAGAGAGAGAGAGACAGAGACAAAGACATACAGAGAATTATGTGGGTGAATACAGGTACAATTCTGAATGAACACTTCACACTCATAACTGGGGAGATCCGGCATATCAAAACAGATTTCACTTACTGATATTGATGTACCTTGGGAACAAGTGAGACTTTAGGACCACTAGGTCACCATAATGACCCTCCTTCGTGCCCACATTCACAGCTCCTTGAATAATTACTACAAAAAAACAAATTAAGCCAGCAATATTGGTTATTTAGGTTGTGGACTGTATAAAAGTTATTTAAGTGACTTGACAGCTAAGTAATTTGTTGTTCCACTGATTACATCGATTATACACACTGCATAATTAATACAAAAGTGTACAAAATGAAAGATACTTACCCAAATAGTCTTTGGGTTACCCATCTAATGCGTCCCACTAGGCAGGCAACTATATTGGCCAATAAATAGTTATCTATCTGTAGTACAAATTAATGCACTTGGAGGCGTACATTGCATTAGATGATACATATGGTGTGCACTTTTTCAATTTATCTATTCGGCACGACATATGTATAATGTCGTGCCGAATAGGTAAATTGGTCATTTAGCAAGAACTCTATTAAAATTATCGTCCAATCAAGAACACCTACCAGGATTATCATCAACAGACTGGTGTGTGAATATCTGCTGGTCGTGTTGGTAAGGGCCAGAAGACTCCGCATTTCGTCTATTCCGTCAGAATCAAGAAAAGTTCTGTGTATGTGAATTCAGTGAGGGACATTAACGGTCACCTATGGGTAGGAGAAGTCGGTGAGGGAGGAGGAGGAGGCGGAGGTTGAGGGGTAAAACTGTCCTTCCCTTCCCCAAACAGGCGCGCATACACCGTGTGCTCGTGTTACAACAATGGAGTGTTTGTTCACCGTGTGTATAGTGTATATAGTCTATAGTGTACAGTGCATAGTATGTGCATGGTATGCTCATAGCATGTGAAGTGTATAGCGGTGTGTCGTTGATAGTGGGGGCTGTGCACAGAGCATAGTGGTGTATAGTAACATGTGCACGGAGCATTGTGGTGTATAGTGACTTGTCCTGGGAGGGAGTGCCCAACTCCGCCTCAGCACACATCTTCCATTTCCCCCCTTTCTTCCACCGCCCACCACAAGGACTGGACACCCCTTTCCTCCCACTTCCACCACCCCTGACCACATGCGGTATGTGCCATGCGCCATTTTCCCCTTTAGCCTGGGCTTACCCACACAGTTTGAGGTATGGCAGACGATGAAGCCAGCCAGCCACAAAGCCAGGGAAACAATGCACCCAACAATGAAAGAAGAGGCACATGTCAGTGTGTGGAGAGTTTCGAGCACGCACAGGGACGGCCGCATTCGTGCACACAATGGGTTTTCAGGATCACATATGTTCCAGCAGAGAGCAGCCCACAGCCTCCACAGGCAGATGACAATTCCAATGGCAACTCGTCACTTGCGATAACCTTCTGTTGGGATTCAAATCCACTGCTAGCAGTACACTATCCCCATCCCTAAAGCGGCTCGCCCATAAGCAGCAGGGAAATTCACAGACATTCTTAAGCGGGTGAATGGAGGCTCCACCAACTTAAAAGCCCGAGGCACCATCCAAGCATGGCGCAACCTACTCTTGTTCGGCAATGTCTGTCTTGCAGTCCTGAAAGACGAGGCAAACTGCTAACCACGTCAGTTATCAAGGCAGTGCGCAAATACCCAAGAACGATAACTGTGTCCCTCTGCCCCATCATCGCAGGAATCAAAGAGGTAGACCCAAGAAAAGTCCCACTGAAAACGAGAAAATTTGCGCACAGGTTAGCAAAAAAATTGAAGGTAACACAGTGGGAGCAATAAGAATAATTACAAGTGACGACAAATGTAGCCCCAAGGGTGAGACCACGGCCCAAGCACTAAAGACAAGCATCCAACCAGGGACACCATAGCCATAACGACAACCCGAGGAAGACCCCAATCACTGAACAATTAATTTTGCCAGAATCGGAAGTCTATAAGGCGATCGTGTCATTTCCAGCAGGATCTGCAGGAGGTTACACTGGAATTCGACCTCAGCACCTCAAAGAGATAGTAAATCCAGTACTCGGTGAATCTGCATCAAATTTTTCTCACCGAGTTAACAACTTTCGTCAACAATTGCCTGGCTGGGGGCGAATCCCAGAAGAAAATTAACCTTTCTTTTTTGGGGGCCACACTATGTGCTTTGAAGAAGAGGGATGGGGGAATCAGACCCATTGCAGTTGGAAACACTCTTCGCTGTCTCGTTGCCAAAGCAGCAGTGAGAAACATTCGCCTTTGAAGCTGCCACTTTACTCCAGCCACACCAACTGGGCTTTGGGGTCTCTCAAGGCAGTGAAGCTGCCCGCTCATGCAGCAAGGGCCTACATCAAAGGGGCCTACCAGAAGACAAGGCCTAGACAAACTTGATTTTTGAAATGCCTTTAATATGGTGAAGGAGATGCTGTTTTGCCAGCTGTTTTGGGTTTGGTTCCCTGTCTCTTTCCCTTCATTTCAGCCGACTACAGCAAACCCTCAATTCTTTTGTTTGGAGAACATGAAATTCAATCATCAGAGGTTTTTCAGCAGGGTGACCCACTCGCTCCACTTCTCTTTTGCTTGGCAGTACGAGAACTAACTTCCAGCCTACGCAGTGAGCTCAAAATCTGGTACCGGATCGGCACTCTGGGAGGTACTGAAGAGTCCCTGTGGGGGACCTACAACTGGTTGAAAAAACAGGGAGAAGACTTGGGACTCATCCTCAATCCCTCCAAGTGTGAAATCATCACAGTGAACCAGGAAAAAATCAGTGCTGTGCGAAGAAACCTCCCAGAAGTCTCACTACAACTCCGTCCAACAGTACCCTCTTGGGGGCACCGCTGGGTCACCAGGCCATCGATACTGTCCTCAGGGACAAATTGAATGACCCGATGAGAATGGAGGGGAGAATAAGCGATCTTGTGCCCATGATGCTCTGTATCTCCTCACAAGGTGTCTTACTATGCCAAGACTCACTTTCTTCTTGAGGTGTGCACCCTCTTTTGACAAACCCAACACTCGATGAATATACGCACACCTGAGATCAACTTTTAAGAAAAGGCACTGAACCTGTCACTGAGGATGAGCAATGGGACAGGCAACTCTCCCAGTGCAACTGGGAGGTATAGGGGTGCGTAAAGCAATGCATGTTGCTTTACCCGCTTTTCTGTCTTCGTGTTTGGGGTTCCAGTGCATTAGTCAAGAAGATAGTGCCCGAACGCTTGAGAGACTTGGTAGGGGCTCAAGACCCCAGGTTTACTGAAGCAGCGATTCGGTGGGACACCCTTACAGACTCCTCCAGTAGACCAGCTCCTCCAAAACAGCACAAACAGTCCCACCGGGACAAACCGATCATGGAAAAAATCGCCAACACAATGCTCTCCAATGCTTCAGGAAAGAACAAAGCTCGTCTCCTGGCAGTGAAGGCACCACACTCAGGGGGTTTCCTGTTAACTGTTTCCCAATTCCTCCCTGGGCACCCGTCTCGACCCACAGGCCATTCGGATTGGTGTTGCTCTTCGCCTAGCCACCCCCATCCTCACCGAACATAGGTGTATTTGCGGCAGGGCGACAGCTCATCAATTCGGACTTCATGGTCTCGTGTGCCACACAGCAGAAGGGAAGTATGCCAGAAATGAGAAAAATCAATGACATAATAAAGAGAAGCCTCGCCACAGCCCGTTGCCCAGCTCAACGGGAAAACCCCCAAATACAGAGGTCTGATGTAAGTCAAAAGTGTCCTGATAGAGCACTATGCTACCCTGGAAGGATGGAAAGCAGATTG
>NW_026508800.1:0-13474 GCF_026875155.1 Cherax quadricarinatus
ACCGGTCCGCGGGGGCGTAAACCCCCGAAACCCCCCCAGGTAACTTCAGGTAACCAGTTGTAATGAGATCGAGTATTTAAAAAACTGAACACAATATTTAAGAGGGGGTCTTCTAAGGCACAACCCTCAGCACCCACCATACAAAAAACCTTGGTGAATAAAGGGATGAGCAGGGAAAGGGGACGACGAAGAATTTGCTGAGAGGTGTGTTTCTAGTCGAAAATAACCCCGGGCAAAGGGGAGTGAGGCTGGATTTGAAGCATTTAGTTTAGATTTGGGGAAGTGTTTCCCAAATTTGTTCAAAATTGCTCGTAAGCAAAAATGCGGATTTGCTTTGAAAAATTTTTCATAAAATATACAAAAAATTTTAAAAAAGTCCAGTTCACAGGTTTTAAAGGGGGCTATAAAAAAGTAAATTTGGTTGTTTTTTTAACCCCAGGGGGGTTTTTAAAAGTTTATTCTCAAAGGATTAAAATGCTGTTTACAAAATTTGGTTTTTGGTGGTTTTTACATGTAGTAAAATTGTGATTACAGAGTGTACCACTAAACGCTTAGCAGGCTGGCATTTCGGGCATACTTAGTTTTATTCTTAATTGTAAAAAATTACAAATTATGAGAAAGTTGGTATTATGGCTAAGTGACAAATACAGTTTGTGATTTTTTGCAACTGAATGCTTTTTTGGCACAGTACTAGTTTCAGTTTGGAGTATCACAGGATTCATTATTTTAAGACTCAGATTAATTTTTTTCTGGAGTGTAAGTGTGAACCACCGGGTGGTATTCTGTAGTTATTGACGGGTTTATGGGGAGAAAAGGGATGTTTTCTAAGGGTAGTTTTTTAAGGTGATGAATGGTCGCAGTTCTAGAGTTCTCAGGGAAGGGATTCAATTTTGGGCCTTTTAATAATTAATTTTTGTAAAAGGTTTGTCGACACGGGGGGAAAGTCGTAGAGATGTTTTTTGTCTGGTGAGTGTGAAATTTTTTGATTTTTTTTCCCAGGTTTTAAGTAACCCGAAAGTCAGTGGGAGGGATGTCAACTTTTTTATTTGGGGGCTAATGTTGGGGCCCCCCCTGAAAAACCCCCAGGAATTTTTTTGGGGTAAAGGTTTAAAGGGGTTCAAAACCCCCGGGGAAGCCCGGGTGGTGTGGGGGGGTTTTAAAACCCCCCCCCCTGGGGGTTTCTGTCACAACTATTAAGAAGCTTTTTTGGGTAAAGGGTTTGAATTAAGTTTGGGCCCTTAATGTAGACTGACAGTAGTAAGTGTGGATGTACGAATGGGGGTAAGTTTGGGTCTAAAAGAGGGGGGGGGGTGCGTTCCCAGGGATGGATTTAGTGATTTTCTTACTCGCTTTTTGTTGGGTTTTTATTGGCTTTAGGGTGTTGCGCGTGACCCCAAGCACAAATACATGGTGAGGTATGGGAAAAATAAGTAGTGGTATATGTAGAAGGCATTTTGCGGCACGTTATCGTATCTTGGGGGGACCCAACCGTTTTGATACTTTTTTTGGTAAAGCTGGTATGGGTGTGAAATTAAGGTTTTTGTAAAGGTTTAAAACCCTAGGAATTTTCCCCCATTTTTTCGGGACTTAGAGTTTTTGTCATCTTAATGTTAATTTGTGATCTCCTGCTCTCTCCAAAACACACTATTTGCTGAGACAAACATACGTCCTTCTCCCCCCGAGCCCATCACGCTAGCCAAACTGTAAATACCGAAATTTCGAAAATATCTACCGGGAGTACTACAAAAACTTACACTAAACATTTACAAAACTACTTCATTTATTTGGTAACAGAGTACAATGCCCCTTTAAAAAAAGATAAACGGATCACCACACAAAGCTAACAAGGGAAAATTCTTAGGAATCCACCTTGAAAAATAGACTCAAATTTCATACACATATACACAAATTTCAAAAAATTTCCCAAGATGTAGGCATACTATCGAAAATACGGGATATGCTCCCCTCAGCCCTCCGGCCCTATATCACTCTCTTATTTACCCTACTCAACCCAGGGGAATTTTTTGCTGGGGCCAACAAAATAACCCTCTCAGACCCCCTAATTACCCAACAAAAGGCTGCAGTTAGAATGATAACAAATCTCATACAGGGACACACTCCACCAATATTCAAAAACTCAACCTACTCACCTCAAAACTCCCTACTTATTACTGCACCTATACATACATAGAAAACCAACTCTGAATTTAACCCCCCTCAAAAATCTCCTTGCCAACCTCAACAGAACAATGACCCATAACAAAGGGACAGATCACTCTTTGATATTCCTCGTGTCCATCTCACCTATGCAAAAATCAATGCACATAAAAGGCCCTAAAAAATCTGGAATTCATTACCTGAAAATATAAAAAAAACACTACCGTTTTAAATTCAAGTCTCTTCTCAAAGAAAAACTACTCACCCAAAACCAAAATAAATACTAAATTTAACAAAACCTTATAAATTGTATATCAAAATTTTTCTCAAATTATATACATAAATGTTAAACCAAAAACCCAATCTAATTTTAAATTATTTTTTAAATACACACCAACAAAAACTCCACTACTAAATTTATAACATTGATGAAACCATATGCCCCTGTCTTTGTAATACTACTTGGCTTTATAGTAATCAGTTTACTTTAAAATGTTTTTTTCACTGATTTCTCATTGCTTAGTTAACTTAATTTAAATTTAAGCCACCCGATGCTATCCCTAGTAAAAGTGGCTTTGGCATGTGCTCTTATCTGTATTTTTTTTTTTTTCCCTTGAAAGTGTCTCTAAATTATAATAAATAAAAAAAAATAAAAAAATGGTTTTGTCATTTAAGCGTATTTTTATTGTGTCACCCAAAGTCGATATTTAATCGCTCCTCATTCAAAATGGTTGAGGGGGGAAAATTTAAGGGTAGGATGACTAAGCGTGTATCAGCAAAAGAATGGGTTTCAGGTGTTGGGAACGTTTGGAAGGCTTGATGTATGGAGGAAGAGCAGGGGACCAAGGACACTTCCCCTGCGGAACTCCAGTATCAAGGGCCGTGTTGCTGAGCTGTGTTTTAATGGTGAGTACTGTCCCATTAGTAATGAAAATTTGAAAAAGCAAGCGCATGGCCTCTATCCCGTAGGATCAATTTTTGTGGAGTAGGATGTCGTGGTCTACGTGTAAAAAGCTTTTTTTGGGGTCAATAAAAAATTCCCTTTCCCTTGTGTCCTTTTCTTTACAAAAGAGATAACCCGTGTGGCGAAACGTTTCTTCAATAAAGACCCCATATGTTGCATAAGTGTCTTAAATCTCAACTTGTGGTTTTTAAAAAACCATTCATCACACTATGTATATGTATCCCTGTACCCGAATAAACTCATTACACACGAACAAAGATGGTAAGCCGTCAAGGCTTTTATAACCCCCAACAAGAAGGTACACGCGTGTTCCTATGGAAATATTTCACAATTTTAAAGGAAATACTTGATCCAAGTATGTTAATGCAAGTATTGAGGCACCACTGAAGGAAGACTTCCCCTAGTATTAAAATATATATATGTTTTTCTTAAATTCCATACATAGTCTTGCAACCTCTGTATTTTTTTTTTTGTACCTCTGTATGTGTGCACAAATTGGAACCTGGGGGCCCCTGGGGGCTAAAGCTCCCCTTCACAACGGGGGGCCCGGGGTTCAAACCCCCGGGGGGTGGAAACATTTCGACAGTTTCCTTAACCTATTGTCCTGTTCACCCTAGCACAAATATTACCGGGTGTTAGTCGATGGTGTGGGTCGCATCCTGGGGGAAATTTTAGGACCCCAAGGGAAAAAAGTTAACAGTCCCGATGACGCACTGACTTTTTTGGGTTTTATCCTGGGGGGCAACCCTCCGGGTTAAAAAACCCCAAAAAAAATCTTATCTTATCTTTCTTGACCCGGGGCAAAATCGTTGTTATAATTAAAAATTTTAATTTCATTTTTTTTTATAAAAAATTCAAAAATCGAAGGCTTTAGGTGTAAAGTTTAGGCAAAATTTACACCGGCGTTTTTTAACTTAATGCTTAATTTTGGGATTATCCGGGGTTAAATTCTACTTTATGTTCTATGAAAAGACATGAAAAATTTTTAAACTTATTACAATAAGACCCCAGTAAACGGGTGATGTCAAATTTGCAAAAAAACCACCTGAAAAATAGTAAATTTTCCAATGCTTTAGTGATTTTCACATTATAAAGGCCCCGTAAAAAAATAATAGAACAGCAAAGTTGAAAAGTGAGGTATCACCTCACATTTAAACTATGTTAAAAACAAAAATAAAAAATAAGGGTTTTGCTAATTACTTGTAATTTTTTTCTGTATTTAGACCATAACATTGTATAAAATCGCATCTGCAAAAAAATGACAGGGGAAAATGAGAACCTTCAAAATGGGAGCCAAGCCCATGTTTGAACTCTTAGGTATTTGTTCTTTTAAAGGCGGGAATATTGCTGCACTCAACCCCCTTTTCAAGGAGTGAAATTGCCGACCTAGAAAAGTACAGAGAACTTTCAGGGCGCGCATAACGGGAAAAAAACACCTCAATTACTGGGAGCGCTTAGGTTCCTAAACCTGTTTTCCCCGGGAAACGCAGAGGGAGAGATACATGTTAAACACCGGGAAACCCTTAGAGGGACTAGTACCGAATTTGCACACAAAAATTACTCACACGAAAAAAAAGAATTTGGGCAGGATGCACCTCCCCCCCAATAAAAACAGGGTGTCACTAGCACTTTTAAGAGCCCCATACAAAAGGCAGGGGCCCGAGATTTTCAACTGCCCCCCCCCCCCACAAAGGGGGATTCCAACAGACCCGGCAGTCTTCAAGCGGCACTGGACAAGCACCAAAGTCAGTTCTGATCAGCCGGCTGTGGCCGTCGTTGGTTTGCGTGCAGCCAGCAGCAACACCCTGGTTGACAGGCGCTATCCCCCAGGGGGCCTGTCCAGACCGGCCGGGGGGGCATTGACCCCCGAAACTCTTCCAGGTAAACCGTACAAAAAAACAAAGTTTTGCAAGCTGTTTAATTTAAGTTATTTGCATAATTTTTTTTATTGTGTGGCTGACAAAGTTATATTTACAATGGTTACCATTTGTAGTTATATTTAGGGGCAATCAACAAATGGAATGTTTTAAATTGACCTAAATAAACTTATTCACCCCACAATACAAAAATGTTTGATTTTTTTAAATAATTTGCTTGAAAACATAATGCAAACAACCATTGCAAAAAAAAAAAAAGTAAATTCCAAACACTTTCATTTTTCTCACATGAAGAAGGAGCATGGATACGGCATCCCGCAGCTGCTAAAAACAACGTAAAGCAATAGCAAAAAAATACAGACCAATAGCACTAACATCCCCTATAAAAATCTTTTAAGAGTTTAATATGCAAGACGCCACTCACAGTTACCATCGTTACACAACCCCAAACAACATGATTTAAGCAGTGCTCCTGCCTGTCCTAACACTGGACCCCCTGTGACAAGGTCCTGAATGCCCCAAAAAGACAAACAAAATGCGAGTATCACAGACTTTGCAAACCTTTTATAAGTGAGACCAGGGTGTAATATGCACAAAATGGTGACAAAGGAAAAAAACGGAAAAGTTGCTTATGGACTATAATTTCCTAAAAAATAGAAATAAAGAAAAGTATAAACAAGTAAAATCAGGGGGGCTACGTGAAAAGCTCTTTCGGCTTTTTTCAAGCAGGCTTGGGCAGGCACCTTAAGTCGTACCTGACCAGTCGGGCTGTGGTTGTTTTTGCATTACTGCCCAGCATAACACCGGGTTGATCAAGCCCGATCCCCCATGAGGCCCGGGCCAGACGGGCCATGGGGGGGGTTGACCCCCCGAACTCCTCCAGGATACTCGCTACCATCCTGTTCCTCTCCCCTATCTGACTCAAGTACACAAATTTTCAATAAAATGGGCCCCCTACAAAAGTCAATAATTACGGGCCTTTTTTCAAACTTGCCTTGACTGTCAAAAATTTGGCAAATTTAATAGTATACTACATTAAAACAAATACGTAAGACTTACAAAAAATACAATACCTTTAATCTCGCCAATTTGACTTCGGGTCAGCAAACTCATTAGTGCTTTCTGCAGGGTTGTTGAGCCCTTTTCATTATTTCCCCTTCCATTTCTATTTTATATTCAATTTGTCTATCATTCCCTCCTGCCGCCCGTTTTTTATTTCAGTTTTGTCTTGTCCACAGTTCACTCATTTTGTTTTTATTTATGTAAGGGCATACTCATGTTAGACCGGGAGGATCCCGGGGGGTGTTTTCAAAGGTAAATCCCCCCATGCCCCTGGTCTGTGACCAGGCCTCGGGGTGGATCAGGGCCTGATCAACCGGGTGTTGCTGCTGGCTGCATGCAAAAAAACCAGGTGCCTTGGCACCTGGTCAAAACATGGTATGCTCTTACCCTTAAAATCCTTATAAAATCCTTAACTCAGGAATTTTTTAAACTAATGTTTATACATATGTTAGCCCGTTTTTTTGGCCCACCTATTAAATCCCTTACACCGCGCCTTGTTAATCAAACAGTAATGGGGTACCAAATATTGTCATTTTGGGGCCCACATTGTGGGAGTGTTAGCCGAACCGGAGTGTTTATATATTTTATGACGGGCATTAAATGAACTAAGGTAGGATAATAGTTTTAGTTTATAAATTCAACTATCAAAAAAAAAAAAAAAATATTTTTGCTCAAAAAACCCTGGATTTACCTGGAGGGGGTTTTCAGGGGTCAAGCCCCCGGGCTCAGGGTGAATGGGGTTTGGTCAACCAGGCTTTTCTGCTGGCCGCACACATGTGACGTACGACCTCAGCCGTTGGGTAGGTACTGATTTGGGTGCCTGTCCAGTGCCTTCTTGAAGACAGCCGGGGTCTTTTGGTAACCCCCCTTATGTATGCTGGGGGCAATTAACAGTTTGGGGCCCGGACATTATTGTGTTGTCTCCGTGTACTCATGGGCCCCCCTGCTTGATCGGGGGGAATGGGGGGATTCCTGCTGAGCTTTTGTTTTTCATATGGAGTGATTTTCGTGTGCAGGTTTGGTACCAATCCCTCCAGGACCTTTAAAGGATATTTCAGTTTTTCCCTCTCCCCTCATTAAAGGGAAACAGATCAAGCCCCTTCCTTTTCCCCAGAGTTTAGGTGCCTTACACACTTTTGTGCTGTGAAAGTTCTTTGTACACTTTCCAGTCTGCAATGTGGCCATTTTGAAAGGGGGGCCATTAGTGTACAGCAGTATTCCAGCCTAGAGAGCACAAGCGATTTGAAGATAATCATCGGGGGCTTGGGCGTCCCTAGGTTAAAGGTTCTCATTACCATCTTTTTTTCCCTGCGATGAGGTAGTACATTGTTGTGGCTTAAGGGTAGACCCTTTGACTTAACCCCCAGGTCCTTCACATTACTTTTCCGCTCTATTGTATGGTAAAATTTTGTGGAAACCCCCCATTTTTAATTTTTTCCCAAGTTTTTCCATAGGGTAGTTGAAATTTCTCATCTTTGAACTTCATATTTTTTTGAGGGGCCCATCAAAGTTTTGGGTTCATGTTCGGTTGGATTCGTGGTGTCTTCGTGGAGGTCACTGCCATGGGATTTGGGTGTCATCTGCAAAGGAAGACACAGAGCTAGGCTTACACTCTCCTATGTCAGAAATTTTAACCTTCTACATTCTTGAATTTTAACTTTTTACTTCAGTTTTATACTGGATTAAGATATGTCTTTTCTCAAAAACCGGGGCTAAAAAGGGGCCCGGGAAGGATTCTGCTTCCCAGCAATTGTAAGATATTTCCGGGGCTCGCCCTTCCCCCCCACTAAACCCTTTTTAAAAAATTTTAAAAGTATTGGTGGAAACCCGGGTTTATAATCATGATTGCTAATCTGCATCGAAAAGGTTCACATTAGGTAATGAGCTTCAAAAGTGTTTTAGATGGGGTTTTGAATAATTTATTCCCCTACTCTAGAAGCACTATGAGGGATTTTTCCATGAATTTTTTTGGGAAAAGGGAAACCTCACCAGTATCACCGACGGTTCCCCCCCCTTTGCCATACGACAAGAGGAAGAAAACCTTTCGAGAAAATCCTCCCTAAGAGTAAGCCCCCTGGAAACCCTTTACCCCAGACCTACAAAAAAGGGGAAACTTTATAATTTTCACCCATTTAAAGGTACAGGCCCGTTTTCCCTCAACATTTTTCTTTTACCTTTTCAGAGTAATATCCTCTTAGCTTGCTTATTTTAAAACCCCCTCCATTTTATTACTAATCTCGCTTAATTATTGACCCCTACTTCCCGTATCAATGAAACTCCCAAAATTTTGTCCATTTACTTTTTATTTTAATCATAAGGTCTTTCACTTGGTAAAAAGGTTATCGACCTATTTTTTTAAACCTTGTACCTTCTTCTTTTTTTGGGAAGAAAATTGGGGCAGTTGGCCTAATATGGCCCCCGCCCACTCCCACATTGATTAGTTCTCCCAGCATTCGTTTATTACGCCCCCCACCGCCGCCTGCAGGGGGGGGTATATACTTCTTCTCTTATGGTTGCGCCAAAATATGGTGCTCAGGTTTACTCTCTCTGAGGCAACAATCTATCTCCCTTTTCTGTCTCTACAATTGGACTGAAGACAGGGCATATTGAACAGTTTTCAAATTTTTTAACCCCCTGTCCCATAGCAACTCTATTTCACCCAGACTGGAAACCCCTTCACAAAAATACCTGTTTTTTAAAAAAGTCCAGCTTTTCTGATTATTTTTTTAAATTTCCATCACATTTCCCCCCTGGACCATACCAACAACTGAAGCCCCCTTAGTGGTGTCCCTGCTTCTTGAAATTGTTCCGGGTATCGATGGATATTTTAAATATCTCCCGTCTAAACCTATATCTTATAATCCTTGAAATTACCCAGTCCTTTACTTAATAAATTGTGGGAGACTAAATATGGATGCTGTTTATTACAATTGCCCTGAACCCCAGTGAAATTTCATTTTTTCATCAGATATATTAAACAAAAGGGCCCAATATTTTTAAAATCCAACTTTACTTTGAATTTCTTTCGATGGGTTTCCTCGGCAAATCTCTACAGAAATTTCGGCAAATTTTCTAAATCTGGCCTATCAAAATTCTGCCCCCAACATACAGGTTCCAAACCATACTATCTGAGCATGCCCCAAAAAAAAAACTTTTGCGAAGCATGGGTTCTTGGGACGTTGAGTGGCTTGGTTAGGGAAGGATTACCTGGGAAGGTGGAGGCTCAAAAAGGGGGGTTTGGGGGCGGGGCCCGGGATTTTAGAAAAGGACCCTTTGGGAAATACTAAGGGTTCCCCCAGTGTATTACACGTGGGGTTTTTTGGGTTTAGAAATTACAGGAACAGCATTGGGCGGGTGAACACTGAACAGCGGGGAAAGCTAGGTTACGGGGGGTTAGGTATACTATAACTGTAAAAACCAGGCGCAAAGGGAACCCCTAGGGGCAGCTAGCCCGGGGATTTGGGGGAGCAGGTACAAAAATAGGGGAAAATTTGGGGGTTTACTCATAACTTGAGCAATAACACTATGAAGCACAGATTTAAGAAAAGGAACTAATAGTCAGCATAACTGGGTTTTAAAAAATACGGAGGTAGGGGGGTTAGTAGCATCCCGGGTTGGTAAATTTGATACTCCCGGCTAAAGCAGGGGGTAGATGTATAGATAACGGGGGCCATAGTTTTCGTGGACTACGGGGGGTCACCTGGAACCAATTCGTTCCTGAGCCTTGGGGCGGGGGAGGTTTGCCCCGACATAGCCCCCCTGAAGTAATTTATCACTGAAATTCATTTTTTTGATTATTTAACCCCACTAACAAAACGCTGAATCTTGCTTGGAACCATTTTGCTAGACCTTCCTTGAGCCTGGTGCGAGTCACTAACATTGACGTTAGCCTCTGCCATTCGTTCCCGAGGAACTTCACCGTACCTCTGGGTCGTCTGATTTCACTATTTAACGTCTTTTACGCAAATTATATTTGGTCATCACCCACCCGACAAACATAAGATTTTTTGGGTTGTCCTGGTTTTTTCTTAAGGTTACGGTCACAGTTAACGGTAAAACAAATGTAGGCACACAAAAATTAAACAGGGACCCCCCCATAGCGGACGCCTTGCATAGCGGGCAATCCGCTAGCGGGCGCTTTGTTCGCTAAAAATTTTCCCGATAGTGGACAAAAACCCGCTCAGCGGCCTTTGCCGAGACGCGTCAATGTGGCCCCCAGCCACTCACATGGCCCCCTGTCCCTTTTTTACCACCAGCCTCCGCGGTAAATTCAAGCATCATCGGGAAAATTCGTATTATTTTTAAATTGTTTTGGGTTTCGGAAAATAAGTGACCCGGGCCCCCCAAAAAAGCTTCTAGTTCCAACCTAAAGCAATAAGGGTTAGGATTCCTATTGAAATAAAGAAAGAATCATTTTAAGTATGAAAGTGGAGTAAAGTACACCGACCTGGTCGGTTTTTAAGAAACCAAAACAAACCCTTCCCTTTATTTTGGGGAAGAAAACGGCAAACAAGGAGTGTTTTTTGCCAAAGGTTTAACTGTGTTTTCGAACAAAGATCGCAAGTGATGGGAAAAGTTTTGGGGACCTTTTGGGGTGGATAAATGAAAAACAGCTAGCAGGAGATAGCTCTCCCGCGATCAATGTGAAAAGGCTAGGAATTGCGGGCGATTTAAATTAAAAAATGCCCGCAACAGTGATGAGTGAGTGAATTTAAGGCACAAAGGTTGGGTTTTAGAGATTAAGAACGTAGGCATCCCAAATGTGATAGGCATGGGGAGGCTGCCAGTTGGGCCACAAGCGGCTGAAAAATAGTGATGAATTCAAGAGACAAGAAAGAAACTGAAAACCGAACAAGTGTTTAATTTGGGTGAAGCGGCCTGTTCTGGAAGAAAATGCCAAGCAGACTCTTTTCTCAGGAGGAAAAAGGGATCCCAGGACATAAGCCATGAAAGACAGGCTTACTTTGTTTAGTGGCCAATGCTAGGGGATTGCAAAAATTAAGCCTTTTTAGTGTATCATCTGAAATCCCAAGCGTTCAGGCAAAAGAATGTCCTCAAGGATAATTTGTGTGGCTGTGGGGGGCAAACGTAGGGAGGGTCATAGGAATTTTTTTATAACTGGTTACCCAGCATTGCCCCCCCCAATGTGAAAAAATTACCTAACTGAAAAGAAATTTGACCTTTAAATGCCCCCGGGTGTTTGACAAAGCCCGGGGCATCCCACGCGTGGCAGAGCGACTTTATAGGGACATGGCTTATTAAGGGAAGTTTTTTTCCTCCCAATAACTCCCCTCCCGCGCCCATGGACGCAGGTCATTTCCAACTTCAAGAAAATGTAACAAAGTCTGTTTTAAAAATGCTTGAAGTGACCAAGAAATCATTTACTTAAAAGGTTTTTTGGGAAAGGGTCACTTTAAATCCTCAATTGGTAAAAACCATAGGAAAGGGTTGGGGGGGAGTGACTAAGAGAACCTTGAAATCTGCTTGGAAGAAACTGTGGCCCCAAAAGGTAACAAAAGGGAATTTGAAAAGGGTTTGAGGCTAAAACCGAGAGGAGTTTCCCCTTAGGAACAATTTTGGGAATTGGGGAAGTCCTTGGGGGTTTAGGTTTGTGGGGAGAGTGGAAAAGGTTTGGGGGGAGGGCAAGAAGAATAACCCTATGACTGATAACAACTTCAAAAGCAAAGGCCAACCCGGGGGGAAAGGTTCAAAAGGGGGGGAGAGAGAAATTGAAGGAATTGCCTACCAAAGAAAGGGAAAAATTTTGCAAAATGCTAAATGAAACCTTTTTTTAGGAAATACCCCACACGCTATTGCAAAACCCTGTGGTGACTGTTACAAAGACATTTGTGAAACCCCTTTTAAAAAATCTAAAGAACGAGAGGGACAGGCCACTATGGACAGAAGTGTGCAAAAAATCCAGTGACTCTGAAGTGGTCCCAGTGGCATTAAAAGAAGAAGGGGAATAACCCCAGAAAGGACTTGCTACCTCAAGTCCAATGGAAGGGATTTCCCCCTTTTAAACACTAAACACTCTCTCCCCCCCCCCATCCCAAATCATCCCCCATTTCAATAAAATAAGTGTATGAATTGTGCAGCTTTTCGTTTTTGGACTAAAATTAACATTTTTTTGTGGGAAAAAAAATTTTTTTTTCATACTTTTGGGGGTCTTTCACGGATTTAATTTTTTTTCCATTATTTTTTATGGGGAAAATTAATTCGCATAGCGAACATTTCCAAAAAAAGCCAGCCCCCCTTGCACGGATTTAAGGGGCATGCGGGGGTCCACTGATTTGGTTTTGTAGCAAAAAAACCCACCTCGTAAAGCAGTGGCCGCGTTTTAAAGATAAGCTAAACCGCTGCACCAAGTAACCCCCTACCCCCTCTCCCGAGGTATCCAGGAGTGAGCACGTTCCGTAACCCCGTGCTTAACGAATAGGGGAAAAGATATGAAGGTACAAATAAAAATGGGAACTATGGCTAGTTTCTTTAAAAACAAAAAAAGGGCTAGAAAACAAAAAATCCTAGGAAATTTACCTATAACAAATTTACCCATGAGACTTATTACCAGGGGGAAGGGTAGATGTTATCATAACAGGGGTATACTCACCTTAATTCACCGACCAGCGACCCAGATTCCCAATGCGTGGCCCCTACACCCGGCTGTCCAAGCCTCGCTTCCCCGGGCCCGTCACCCCCAAACCTCTTTCTCCGCTGTTTCCCGGGCTTAATCGGGTCAAATACCCCCTCCCCAAAAGGGGGGTACCCGTGTTTTAAACCCGCGCCGGGTCTGACGCCGTTAAGAACAAAAGCCCAGACGTGGGCGTGACTACCCCAAAATTTCTAAGGCATTGGGCCATAAATTAGGTCTCCCCAGGCCCCACCCCAAACCCCCCTGAACTGCATCAATTCTTGAAAACGCCAGGGGTCTATTGTAATCCCCCCTTTTGTTGCTGGGAGGCAAATTTAACAGTCTTTTGGGCCCGGACACTTATTGTGTTGTCCCCCTTGTACTCGTGGCGCCCCCGCTTGCATCGGGGGGAAGTTGCATCTCCTGCTGAGTCTTTTGCTTTTATAGGAGTGATTTTCTGTGCAGGTTTTGGTCCAAACCCCAGGACCCCAATGTATTTATCATGTATCCCCTTTGCCTGCATTTAGGGAATACAATCAAGCACCTCAAAATGTTCCCCGTAGTTTAGGTGCCTTATCGCCTTGTGTGTGCGTGAAAGCTTTTTTACACTTTCCAGGTCTGCAAGTGGCCCGCCTTTTAAAGGGGGGGCCTTAGTGTACAGCAGTATTCCCGCCTAGAGAGCACAAGCGATTTGAGAAATCATATGGCTTTGGCATCCCCAGGTTTTAAGGTTTTCATTTTCCACTTATTTTCCTGCAGTGAGTAGATACATTGTTGTTCTTT
>NW_026508801.1:0-14115 GCF_026875155.1 Cherax quadricarinatus
CCAGGTTTTCCCAGGTGGAAAAAAAAAACCCCGAAAACCCGGTTATCCATTTTATAAACAACCTAACCCAAAGGTTTTTCAGGGATAACATCCTGAACCCAGGTTATCCCAGTTGGATAACATACCCGAACCAAGTTATTCTAGGGGATAAATACCTGAACCCAGGGTTAACCCCGGAGAAACATACCTGAACCAGGGGTTTTTTGTTGGGTAAAATACCCGAACCCAGGTTATCCAAGGGGGGATAACTTTCCAACCAGGTTATTCCCAGGGGGTAACATACTGAACCAAGGGTTTTTAGGTGGATAACAACCTAACCAAGGGTTATTCTGGGGGATAACATACCTGAACCCAGGTTTCCCTTGGTGATACTACCTGAAACCCTTATTTTATTTGGAAAAAAACCTGAACCCCGTTTTTCCCAAATTTGGATAAAAACCTGAACCCAGGTTATCCTAGGGATAACAACTGAACCCGGATATTCTAGGTTTTTTTTTAACAACTAACCCAGGGGTTTCCAGGTGATAACATCCTGAACCCCCGGGTTTTTCTAGTTGGGTAACATACCCGAACCCCCGGGGTTTTTCCGGAAAAACATACCTGAACCCCGTTAACCTAGGTGGATAAAAATACTGACCCCGGTTATCCAGGGGTAAATACCTGAACCCAGGGATCCATTGGAAACATACCGAACCCCGGTTATCTAGGGGATAAAAATACCTGACCCCGGTTTTCCTAGGGGGAACATACCCGAACCCGTTATTTTTGTTGGTAAAAACTGAACCCAGGTTTTCCAGGTGGATAAATCCTGAACCAGTATCCCTTTGGATAACATACCGAACCCAAATTATTCTAGGTTAAAAAATACCCCGAACCCTTATCCCAGGTGGATAACTCCTGAACCAAGTTTTCCCGTTTATAAAATACCTGAACCAAAGGTTTTTCTTTGGATACAAAACCAAGGTTTTCTAGGTGGGAAACATACCCGAACCAGGGTTTTTTATGGATAAAAATACCTGAACCCAGGTTATCCCAGGTGGATAAAATACCCGAACCAGGTTTTCCCAGGGTTTTAACATCCGGGAAACCCCGTTATCCCTTTGGGTAACATACCGAACCCAGGTTTTCCTTTTGGGAAAACACCGAACCCAGGGATCCTGGGGATAACAACCAACCCAGGTTTTCCCCGGGGAAACATACCTGAAACCCAGGTTTCCAGGGGGATAACTACCTGAACCCAAAGGGTTTTCCAGGTTTTATAACTACCAACCCGTTATCCCAGGTGGGTAAATACCGAACCCAGGGTTTTCCTAAAGGGGTAAATTACCTGAACCCCGGTTATCCTAGGGGGATAACTCCTAACCCAAATTTCCTAATGGATACCCTTTCCTGAACCCGGTTTCCTGGGGGATAACATACCTGAACCCAGGTTATCCTAGGTGCATAAAATAAGAACATTAACGTAAGAAAGGAGGACACTGCAGGAGGGCCTGTTGGGTCACTTACTAGGCAGGTCCTTACATTCATCCCATAACAAAAACATTTGCCTCTACCCAAATTTTCAATGCTACCCGAGAAATAAGCTTGATGTGAAATGGTCCCACTCAATCCAACCCCTCCCACTCTGTGTACTCTTATCACCTAAATTTGTAAAACTACCCAAAGTCCTAGCCTCAAAACCCAATAGGGTAGGACTGTTCCACTCATCAACTTTTTAAACCGCCCTTAATTTCCAAACCAATACTTTCAATGCCCTGTCTGAATCTAAACTTATCTATTAAAATCCATTTGCTGTGGGTTCTCTCTTGGACGAGACATCCTCAAGACCTTATTATATACCCTTTATTAATACCTATTTCCATTATTACAAGTCGATCAGGTCACCCCTCATTCTTCGTTCTAACAAGTGAATTTAACTTAAGGAGTCTTCAATCCTTTCTTTCATAAGGAAGATTTCTAATGCTATGTATTATTTAGTCATTCTACGCTGATGTTTTCTAACGAATTGATGTCCATTCTGTAATTGGAGACCAGAACTGAGCTGCATAATTAGGTGGAGGCCTTACTGATGAATGTATAAAGCTGCAGTATGACTTGGACTTCTGTTGCTGTACATTCTTGATATAAATCCCAGTAATCTATTTGCCTTATTTATGTACGCTTAGGCATGCTGTCTTGTTTAAGGTTGCTGCTCACCATAACCCCCATAGTTCCTTTTTCGCATTCTGTCATGGGCTAAGTTCTACATCATTGAACTTATAATGTGCGTAGGGTTATGGGCACTCCCAAGCTTCAAGAACCTTGCATTTACCATACCATGAACTTGCATCTGCCACTTTTCTGAAGAATAGGCCGTTTGTGTTAAAAATCCTCCTGAAGTTCATTCATCTACTCGTTTGAATCAATTATCCTACCTATCGTTGTGTCATGGCGAATTTGCTCATATCATAAGTAATTCCCTTCAAGTTATTTGATATCTATTATTGTAGAATCTCAACAACGGGCCCCAAGACTGATACCTCTGTGGAAACGCCACTTGTTACAGATCCCACATCGGATTTAACCCATTTATGGACACTCTCTGCTCCTGTCACGTGAGGTTATGGCTACGATCCACGAGAGACACCTTTTCCCCAATGCATGAGAGCTGTCCATACTTTCTTTTCTTTAACAGTCTATGTGCGGAACTCTATCAAAAGCCTTTAGTAAATATCTAAGTAAATATTATCAAATTCTCTTTATCGTGGTCAACAGCCTCAAATGCTATACTGAAGAAAGTTAATAAATTAGTCTAGACAAGGCACAAGCCTCTTGAGAATCCATGCTGGTGTCTATAGTATCATTATCAAGCTATGCTTCTATCGAGATGGCTTCTTATAATCTCAGTAATAGAGATTGACTCTAGTAATTTGCCTACAATTGAGGTCAGGCTTATTGGGCATTGTTAATTTGATGGTAACAGACTTGATCCACTCCAGAGGTTTTAAAAATAGGATTACATTAGCCATATCTTCCACATATCAGACACTACACCTTGCTTGTAAGGATGATAAATTAAAATATTAGTTAATGGTCACAGAGTTCCATTTTGCATTCACCTTTAGTAACCCTTGAAAAAACTCATCAGGACCCGGTGACTATTTTGCCAGTCAGTCTGGTCTATCTGCTTCACAACCATTTTCTACTAGTACTGTGATGATTACATAATTTATCTTCTTCTAGCCCCACTATAAAAATTTTTAATCTGGAATATTGTTAGTATCTTCCTGGGTAAAAACTCGAGAGAAAGTCAATTATTAAAATTCGAGCCATTTCATTCTCTTTATCAGTAAGGTGCCCATAGTTATTTTTTTAATATGAGGGACCTCTTATCTCTAATTTGTGTTTCTATATCCTGGAAAGAAAAACTTTTTGGGTTTTATGTTTTAGGAATCCCTTAGCAACTTTATTTCATTAGTCCCTTTAAGCTTTTCTTATCCCTTTTATGTCCCTCTTAATGTCAATATACAGATATCATAAGATGACCCTCACCTCTTTTTGATTACGCCTTAAATTTCCTTTCTTATGCCTATTGATATTTGAGCCTATTATTCATCCATTTTGGGTCATTTCTAATTGATCTAATTTTGTTGAGGAAATGGCATTACCAGCTAAGTTTAAACAGTGAATAAACACTTATCTTAAAGGAAATCATCGCCTGCACAGCCGCCCCTGGCAGACGAGGTCTAGGAAGGTGTCGAAACATTATCACAACGGGCTTGTCAAGAAATATAATTTGATAAAGATTATAAATTACCCCTAGGGGGTGTTACGTCAGCATTTCATTCACTGTGCTAAAAAAATTTATTGTGTGGCCCAAAAAGTCCGCCCCTTACTCCCGACTATGGTATTAAAAACCCCTTGCGACTCAAAAACTCGAAATTTTCCCCTTCCCCACAAGAAATTCGTAACATACCTTTCTTTTTGTAACGGACTTGGGCTTCAACCTTCGACAGGTTCGGGATTTGATAGAAGCTAAAGGGGTCCGGTGTCCACGTTTCCCATTGTCGGGGAAAACGAAACCTGGTAAACTATTTTCCAAAAGGATTTGTCTTTTTGTTCACAATTTGTCACAAGAGAAGCTGATCCCCTTCTCAATTGTTCTTTTGTGTTTTTAAAACACTTTGTTCACACAACTCACAGATCAGTGTTCTTTGCTGGTTTATCCTGGATCGTTTTCCACTCTCAGTAAGTCAAAAGTAATCTGAAGACGACAGCACCCCTGCCATCACTCCCCCTTTAAAAAAAAAAAGTTGACCCTAGTACTTTTTGCTTCCTTGCCATTCCCGTGAAGCAAAGCAGAAGTTTGTTTTGCTGTCTTAAGCAAAACCAAGCCCCACTTCTTTATTGGAACGAAGGGGGCGGGTTTTCCCTTTAAATTGTCCTGCTAAAAAAGAGTGTATGTCCTTTTAAAAAACTCTGAACACTGGACTGCAAGGACAATGGTCGGTTGTACAGGTCTCATACCGTATGGTCTGTAAATAAATTTTTCTCATGTAGCGAAAACAGAACTTGCCCTTCTAAAGGGGTTTGGGGCCCCCTCAGGGCTGAAAGGGGCTAAAGGGGCTAAAGGGGGGCTGTCCCCCCCTCCTGGAGAAATTTCCCCCAAAAATTTCTTTTTTTTTTTTTTTTCTTGTCGTCTTTTGGTGAGAGCAGATGTATGCCTGCCCCTCTTCGGCGATTGGAAGATTTTCTGTTTTTTTCCAATAGGCGCGGTGAAGCGGAGGGAAAATATGGGGAAATTTCCTGGTTGCGGGGCAATTTACCGAAAGTGTCCTGTGCTGTTGCCATTAATCCCCGAGATACGTTGGTATTCAGGAGAAGAATTGTAGGGGGTTAGCATTTAAAATGGTGCATACGGGTGTTTGTTAAGTTGGTAAAAACCGGGTCTATGAGCGGTGGTAGGAAATCCAGGTTTTGGGAGAGGAATAATTCTATGGTGAGTGTCCCCCCTTAGATTTCCCCAGGAAATAAAGGGTTGAGTGCGAAATGTACCATTTGGGGCTGAGAAACGGACATATAATTGTTTTTAAGGGCTAGGGTACATTTCACCCTGGCACAGCCGGCAATTTTTTTGGGTGGAAAGGTTTTAAGTGGGATACCCCGAGGGGACGTTTTCACTGAAAAAGATGTTGGACCCCCACCATATATGTTATTTGGAAAGGGCCTTCAGGATCAGCCATGGTGGCCCATGGCTGGGCAATGCAGGCATCAGGCATTGTGGTTTATGATCACATTTCTGTATTTTGACAACAGACTCGAATCCATGGTTGAATGTACTGCCCCGGGGAACTGGGCAAGTTGGACGTGCTCTAGAGTACAGGAAGGACGTGGGCCGGCGTCGTTTTGGGGTGAGGGGGTGGAGGGCAGAGGCAGTGGCTTGTGTGGACCCGACGGCCCCTGTGGTGGGGGGGCCCGTGGGGCCCATTTTGCTGATGGTGGGGGACGGCATGGTTTGGCAGAGGAAGCCATTGACGAGGTCTGGAGAATGTGCTCACCTCGCTGTTTCCCCCGTCCGATGGGGGGGGCGAGTTGGGGATGGGGGGCTGAGGAGGAATGCGCGCCCGTGTGGACAACAAACTGAGCCCCCTTTTACTTGGGGTGTCTCACGGGGCACGGCCCCGAGGGTGGGAAGGGCAGACTGTGGTGGGGTGGAGGTTCACCCTGAGGTGTCGCGTAGGTGGGATGGGAACAGGTGGAGTCGCGCAAGCGGGCTTGACATCGGATTCGGATGTGTCCTGATCCCGCACAGAGGATGGCAAGGTGGTGGTGGGGGAGGAGGGGGTGGGGGGGTCCCGGGGACTTTGGACCCGGAGTGGACCCGGGGGGGGGTTAGGGTGCCCGAGGGACATGCATAAAGGAGGTCGAAAGGCTGGTGGGGTTTTTGGGGGAAGGGGACAAACCAGGGGAAGAAACCCCGTGCCCTAAGGTGTTGCAGTCACTTTTTTTTGGTTTTTGCCCAGGATGTGAAGCGTGGTGGTTGCAAGTTTTTTTTGTGGCATGAGTGGAGTTGTATTGTGAAGAGCACAATATAAAAGGGGGGGGTGTATTGGGGGGTGAGTGGTTAGGGGTTTTGTGATGGATGGGTCGCTTTAAGGGGGGGGTGGGGGTCCCCCTCGGGAGGCGAGCCCCTTTTTTGGGTTTGTAAAGTGAAGGGGGGGGCGAGGGGCATATTACAGAGTGGATGGATGGGGTGGGGAAAAAGTGGCGTTAGTGTTTCATCTACCACCCCCTAGAGAGTATCAGTCTGAAACGGTTTTGTCAGGGATGAGCTCGTTTTTTTTTTTCCATTCTTTACCCCTTTGCTTTGTGGGGGGGGGGATTGGAATTGTGTTATTTTACAGGGCGAGCGAGCCGCTGGGGGAGGCATTTTTCCCCTACCAGGGGTCTTCTGAGAGATTGGGGGTCTTGTGACGTATTTGGGGGTGGGGCTTTTGGGGGGTGGAGCACGTTTGTAACGAGATATGCGGCGAGGCTAGATCGGGTGTACTTCACAAAGCGGGTTTGAGTGGAGTCCTTGTGTACAGTGGAGGTGGAATATTCAGATCACAGGGCGGTCGTGGTAGACCTGGGGTGGGATGGGCTGGCCAGGAGGTGGAAGAGTTATTGGAAACTAAACATGAGGATTCTGAGTGATGAGGAGGGGCAGGGAGGATTTGAGACGTTGTGGGCTGAGCTCAGTGAGGAACGGCGGGGCATAGAGGATTTACTGGGGTGGTGGGATGGAGTAGCTAAGGCACGAATATGTAAGTTTTATGTGAGGGAGGGGAAACGCATGATGCAACAATCGTATGGGCTCCTTCAGTACCTAGAGGGTAGGTTGAGGGATTGCTATAGGAGAGGTGGACACGGGGGAGTATATCCTGTAGAGGAGATAGAAACATTGAAGGGAAGGATTAGTGAGCTGCAAAATGAATGGTTTAATGTGCTGCGTGTGCAGGGCAGGGTCGAGGAGGTGTTCTGGGGCGATCGACCATCGGCGTGTGTTTTACGAGGTCAGCAGCGACGTCGGACGGCCACAGAGGTTGGTAGGTTAATCGTTCACTCTGAGAGTGGCGGAGATTATCGTGAGGGGCAAGTGTGAGGACGACTGTGGGAATGTTCGAACATGGTTATGCGGATGCATGGTATGAATGAGCAGTATTTGGGACGTAGTTTATTGCAGTGGGGGGTGCAGCATTTACATAGTGTCTGTGAAGGTAGTGTCTGTTCTTGGACGGCGTAGTGATATCGAATAGCGCTGGGTGGGAAGATAGATGAGGGCTGATGGTTTTTGGCAGGCATTAGTGCGTATGTGTACGGGAATGGCTCACCGGGGATTGATGGATTACCCTGTGAATTTTACCTGCAGAAATTGGAAGTTAATGCGTGGATTCCTGGTGGAGATTGAATGAATATTCATGAAAGGAGAATGGGGTATTGGGTGAGAGTTGCAAGCCACAGCAGTGGTTGTTCTGGTCCAAAGGTGAGGTCACAGAAATACCCTCAAGGTTTCGGGGCGATATCTTTACTTTGTGTGGATTACATAAGTTGTTTTGCGAAAATACTGGGAAAATCACCTGGAAATGTGTCGTGAGGACATGTCCGTATTGGAGGGCAATATGGGTTTGCCTGGCAGATCATGGTCAGGGTCACGGACCTTGGGGTGGAGGAAAACCAGGTGGGGGCTTAACTGCTCTTGGATGGCAGGAGCTTATGATCGTGTGGAAAGGGAGGAGTTGCGGCACAGATCCTTATATAAGCAGTGGAGGATTGGGATGAGAGTTGTGGAATGGGTTGTGAATTGTAACATAGGGGCCGCGGGTTGCTGTGCAATATTAATGGTCGCATGGGGAGCCGTGTGTATGGGGCGGGGTCTCAGGCAAGGATGTCTCTAATCTCAATCCTGTTTGCCTGTGTTCAAGACTTTTACACGACTCATGAGGCACGTATCTGTGGGGGCAGTTGGGTGGCGGAACAGGGGAGGGGTGGGTGTGGGGGCAGGGATTGTAGGATAACGTCGACGCGACACGAGTCTTGTACGGGAGGGGGAATAGTTTGAGAGAGGTTGAGAGGTAATCCCATACGTTTGGGGAGGCTACGGGGATGAGGGTTATTGTGGAGAAATCTTGCTTCTTAAAGTTGGAAAATTGGAACTTGGCCAAGGGGAGTTGGGATGCTGGTGTGGTTGGCTTAAAGATATGTGGTATGTTTTGTTTATGGAGAATCAAGTGCGGTTTGAAGAGAGGTGAACTTCAGAGCGTATTGTGTGGAAACGAGTTGCTAGCATAGATTGGGGAGGAGTTTGCGCCCATATCATTTGACAAGTTGTTGCTGGTGGCCATCGTGGTAAGACACGTTACTATACAGTTAGGTTTGGGAGTGGCAGCAGTTTACCCTTAACGGGACAAGGATATCACAAGAATTTTAAAGCAGGTGTTTAGGTTTTCTTTTATGGGGTTCTGGTGATGGTCATTGGCTGAGGAAAGGATGGTCGGTTTTGCTGCGGGTACGTCAGGGGGGGGGTGGTGTTAGGGTTATTGGATCTACGGGTTGGGTCTTTTAAAATAGTGTTTCATTACGAAGGGATATGTACGGTGTCGGGTTGTGTGGCGGGGTTAAAGCTTTTGTATATGAGGGAGAGCAGAGGTGGTATGTGGGTGCGTGAGTGAGGAATGTGAGGAGGTTCTGCGTACACCCTCCATGGTCCTAAGGGAGACTGGCTCAAATTTGCATAGGGTTTTTGGCGAGAGTAATTGGGAGCCGAGGGGTAGGTGGTGCCGGGGTTGGCAGACGGATTATACCCCATGTATGGTTGGAGGAGATATTTGGTGGTGCGTTTTCGTAAGTTGATGCTCCAGACCTCGGGTTTCGTGTTGTGGGAGGTTATGTTCCGTTTCCTGCATGGCTATTTTGCGCTATCAGGAGCGGTCCTGCCGGCGAGGTAGGTTATAGTGTAGAGGAGAGTGTGGTGTTGGAATGTGTGGGTGGCAAGGATACGCGCAATATCATGCGGTGTATTTTTGAGAATGTTTGGGGAATGTTTGGATTTGGATGAGTAGGATTGTCAGGTAGTGGGAGGGAGGGGGGAGGGGCCCATTACGGTGTTGATTGGCGCTTAGTTTTGGACCTGTGGGAGGGGTGCCAGAGAGTACACAACGTGCATTTGATATTTAACGGTAAATTTCGTGTATGTGTCGTGCGGGTATGCGTGGGGAGTGGGGGATTGGTGGCGAGGAAACGGGGTACTGGAAGCTACTTTTTATAGGGACGGTTTGGCAGTAACAGGAAATTTATGGATCGCGTGGGAGGGAGCCTCTTCCCCATAGGGTTTATCGTAGTTTAACTATTGGGATCTTACTCGCTTTGTAGTGTGGGGGGGGGTTGTCATGGCGGGGGGGCGAGGTTTGAGATTGTCTTCCGGGGTTTCAATGGGCTCTCCGTTCGGGAGTGTGAGGTGTGTGTGTGATGCCGTGTGTGTGTGTTGTGGTGTCGTGTCTGTGTGTGTGTGTGACCGTGTGGTGGTGTGTGTGTGCGTGTGTGTGTGTGTGTGTGGAGCTGCGGTGTATGGCTACAGATTTAAACGTGGGAAGGTTCAGTGTGTTAGAAGGTGTATCGGAGGTACGGGCCCTTGTGATGCTAGTGGGAATTAAGTGTGTGATCCAGTTTTGATAGTGCAGAATATTAGGATTTATATCTTTGTTTGCGTCCCGTCCACATGGGAGGACTCGTTATTACTACCCCTCCTGTGTTAAATTTAAACGCTGTGCTATGCTGGGTCACTTACATCACACCTCTGGTCAGCAGGTGTTTGAGGTTATTATATTATTGATGCTTAGAGGTCTTTGCAGCATGTATACAGTTAAGAATGCATTAGGTTTGGGGTTTGTTGTGATTGAGTAACTGTTGCGACTGTGACAGGCCTTATATGCTCATGTACTAGCTGATGAGACTGAGTCGACAGGGAACTGTTATGCTGCCCGAGAGACAGTGGTGGTTGTCGCTCCTAAATGAGGGAGAAGAGGGGGGGTGTAATAGAATGTATTTGCTATAGGGGAGAGACAGCATGAACGTTGGCCTATTAAGGGACTCATCTCTGATTGGACGGTTATGAGATAGGATTAACATACACCTATATACGGATTACGGGTTGGTATTTGTTCTAAGACCTGTTCATACTGGTGTTGTGGAAATTATTTATTTACGAGAGCCTATAGTAGTTGCCTAATATAGTGTTGTAAATGTTTGTTGATTGTTGGGGTTCGCAAAAGTATTTGTATTTTGTTAATGGAAAACCAAATCGGGGTTGTCCCCAATGCGCACTGCGCAGATGTGGAGCGATCGAGGGAATACTGGTGGTGTCTCCATCGATGGGAACCCGTCAGAGGACTGGCGGGAGTGTTTTGTATGTAGTGAGGAAGCTGAGAAAAAGAAGAAAATGGGATCAGGAAATGGCGTTCACGGCTGCCCTAAGGATTAATATAGGGCGAACTTCCTTATAGGAAGTGTCGTAATGTTCCTGGTGAACAGTGACGGGATACGGAGAATTTACGTGGACCAGTCCCTGAAAAAATGGTTAAAATAAGGTGAATAATAGTAGAAGGGACCGTGAGTGAGGGGTGGCCGCCTTGGAATGTTCGTCACAGCGGGAAATACCGTGAGATTAATCCTCACTCATCGGTCTCAGATCTTAATGGAGTGGGACCTTATGTTGTATTTATTATGGAGACGTTAAATCGTCTTCCGTGATGGTAATGTAATCAGTGATAATAACATTAAGTTAGAGAATGCCGCCGGAAGTGAAACTAAATGCCCTGACTCCGCACTCGCGTGATCGCGTGGTTTCTGTCCCGGAGGATAGCAAAATTTTATGGAATCACGACTTCTAAACTGGGGACACAAACCAACGGATACCTCGTCCTGCTGGATAAGTAACCGTGTCGGTGTAAGCAGGAATTCGAAAAAGGGGGATGGGCGAATGGTAGGCTTCAATCACACCGCAGTTAAGTAAACCATTCTAGTTATAGCAGGATGATACTGGCAGGTTTGGTATTGTTTTATTCGCGTTGGTTATTGGTGATCCAGCCAACGCATCATAGTGACCACCACGAGAATTATCTTGGTAAGTGCGTCTGGGATTTTGTACAAGTGTTTTTTTCCTTGAAGGGTTCTACTTGGAGAGTTTACCTGGAGAGACGTTCCGGGGGGCATACGCCCCCGCGCCGGTTCTGGAGACCAGGCCTCCTGAGATGGATCACTCAGCCTGATCAACCAGGCTGTTGCTGCTGCTGCACGCCAAACCAACATACGACAGCCCGTACAGCCCGGACTGATCCGCGAATACTGGAAATGACTTTAGGTGCTTGTCCAGTAGCCAGCTCTTGAATATCTGCCAGGGGTCTGTTGGTTAATTCCCCCCTTATGTGATGCCCCTGGGAGGCCAGCAGTGAAACAGTCTCGGGCCCCTGACACTTATTGTATGGCTCTTAACGTGTAAGTGAACCCCTGCCTTTTCATTGAGGGGGATCGGTGATTTGCATCGTCTGCCAAGTCCTTTTTGCGTTCGTAAATAGAGAGTGATTTTCGTGTGGCAAGTTCGGTACTAGTCCCTCTAGGATTTTCCAGCGTGTTATATAATCGAATTGTATATCTCCCTCCTGCGTTCAGGGAATTACAGGTATTAGAGGAACCATCAACGCGCTTCCACCTTTATTGAAGGTGTGCTTTTATCTCGTATGCGCGCCATGAAAGTTATCTGTACATTTTCTAGGTCGGCAATTTCACTGCCTTGAAAGGTGCTGTTAGTGTGCAGCAATATTCCAGCCTAGATAGAACAAGTGACCTGGAAGAGTGTCATCATGGGCTTGGCCTCCCTAGTTTTGAAGGTTCTCATTATCCATCCTGTCATTTTTCTAGCAGATGCGATTGATACAATGTTATGGTCCTTGAGGTGAGATCCTCCGACATGATCACTCCCAGGTCTTTGACGTTGGTGTTTCGCTCTATTTTGTGGCCCGAATTTGTTTTGTACTCTGATGACGATTTAATTTCCTCATGTTTACCATATCTGAGTAATTGAAATTTCTCATCGTTGAACTTCATATTGTTTTCTGCAGCCCACTGAAAGATTTGGTTGATGTCTGCCTGGAGCTTTGCAGTGTCTGCAATGGAAGACACTGTCATGCAGATTCGGGTGTCATCTGCAAAGGAAGACACGTGCTGTGGCTGACATCCTTGTCTATGTCGGATATAAGGATGAGGAACAAGATGGGAGCGAGTAGTACTGTGCCTTGTGGAACAGAGCTTTTCACCGTAGCTGCCTCGGACTTTACTCTGTTGACGACTACTCTCTGTGTTCTGTTAGTGAGGAAATTATAGATCCATCGACCGACTTTTCCTGTTATTCCTTTAGCACGCATTTTGTGCGCTATTACGCCATGGTCACACTTGTCGAAGCTTTTGCAAAGTCTGTATATATTACATCTGCATTCTTTTTGTCTTCTAGTGCATTTAGGACCTTGTCGTAGTGGTCCAATAGTTGAGACAGACAGGAGCGACCTGTTCTAAACCCATGTTGCCCTGGGTTGTGTAACTGATGGGTTTCTAGATGCGTGGTGATCTTGCTTCTTAGGACCCTTTCAAAGATTTTTATGATATGGGATGTTAGTGCTATTGGTCTGTAGTTCTTTGCTGTTGCTTTACTGCCCCCTTTGTGGAGTGGGGCTATGTCTGTTGTTTTTAGTAACTGTGGGACGACCCCGTGTCCATGCTCCCTCTCCATAGGATGGAAAAGGCTCGTGATAGGGGCTTCTTGCAGTTCTTGATGAACACAGAGTTCCATGAGTCTGGCCCTGGGGCAGAGTGCATGGGCATGTCATTTATCGCCTGTTCGAAGTCATTTGGCGTCAGGATAACATCGGATAGGCTTGTGTTAATCAAATTTTGTGGCTCTCTCATAAAAAAATTCATTTTGATCTTCGACTCTCAGTCTGGTTAGCGGCTTGCTAAAAACTGAGTCATATTGGGACTTGAGTAGCTCACTCATTTCCTTGCTGTCATCTGTGTAGGACCCATCTTGTTTAAGTAGGGGCCCAATACTGGACGTTGTTCTCGATTTTGATTTGGCATAGGAGAAGAAATACTTTGGGTTTCTTTCGATTTCATTTATGGCTTTTAGTTCTTCCCGCGATTCCTGACTCCTAAAGGATTCTTTTAGCTTAAGTTCGATGCTTGCTATTTCTCTGACCAGTGTCTCCCTGCGCATTTCAGATATATTGACCTCTTTTAGCCGCTCTGTTATTCTTTTCCGTCGCCTGTAAAGGGAGCGCCTGTCTCTTTCTATTTTACATCTACTCCTCCTTTTTCGTAGAGGAATAAGCCTTGTGCATACATCGAGTGCCACCGAGTTAATCTGTTCTAGGCATAAGTTTGGGTCTGTGTTGCTTAGTATATCTTCCCAGCTTATATCGGTTAGGACTTGGTTTACTTGGTCCCACTTTATGTTTTTCTTATTGAAGTTGAATTTGGTGAATGCTCCCTCGTGACTAGTCTCATTTTGTCGGTCTGGGGCTCCACGCATACATGTCTGAACCTCAATTATGTTGTGATCTGAGTATATTGTTTTTGATATGGTGACATTTCTTATCAGATCATCATTGTTAGTGAATATGAGGTCTAGTGTATTCTCCAGTCTAGTAGGCTCTATTATTTGCTGGTTTAAATTGAATTTTGTGCAGAGATTTAAAAGCTCGTGTGAGTGTGAGTTTTCATCAGAGCGGGTATATCCATGTGTAACCCCCCCCTTCATTCAGTTAAACTATATAATATATACAGTCCACAATTAATTAGTAGCGCCGTACTTGAGGGTGCTACCCAATTTATACTGGTCTCGGATAGATATGGATAAGATTGTGAGGGTCGAGGGGCCACCTGCAGTGACCAGAGGTGGTTAAGTTTTCTCACATGTCTACATGGGTGACTACGGTAAACAATATCGTTGTTGTCTCCCAAGGAGATAACTCGTATGCATGTAATGTTGAGGTAAGTACAAGTAATCACTGTACGTACAAGTAATCACTGAAAGGGAGCGGCTGCTGG